>JAVKPL010006017.1:0-25329 GCA_032173675.1 Gastrolobium villosum | reverse complement strand
AAAATTATGACGAAAATCAATTAAACCCAATTAAAAACTAGAATTCTAATTTAACCCAAAATACCTTTATTTAATTCAAATAAAACCTAAAATTACCAACCAAGAGTAACAAATAAGTGTAATAAAATATGAGTTATCAAATTCCCCCACACTTATCTTTTTGCACTCCTGGGCAAAAACTAAAATTAAAAGCAAAGACTAAGATCAACCAATCCTTTCTAACAATTACCAAGCATACAGGAAATACACAAAGATCACAAATCTTCACAGCTAAATCAATCAGGACTGAAAGGTAATCAGTGTATCACTCAAATCTACTCAAGAAAATCAATCTACCATAGGCTTGCTCAAATTCTACTTCTCCACTGCTACTAACACATGCATGCACAAATCAAGAGGGCTTTATGCGGGATTGTAATGGGGCTGAGGTGAAGGTATGGATGAAATATGGGAAAAGAAGGTTAAACACCCTAGAAATCTACAAGAGCAAGGGTTAAGAACTACACAAAGATAATGAAAGGATAAAAATAAACACACATTTTTTTTTCTTTTTTCTTTTTCTATTTTTTTTCTCATTTTTTTTTCTTTTTTCTTTTTGCTTTTCCTTCTTTTTTTTTCTTTTTGCTTTTTCTATTTTTTTTTTTTTTATAACATAGAAGAACCACATAGCAGATAAAAGAATCACATTGTCACCCCCACACTTAAACTTTTGCACGCCTCGGGCAAACCCCCACACTTAAACACAACATCACAGTGAAAACCATTGCTCAATAAATCTCCAGGGTGTGGAATTAATTGGTTTTTTTTTTTTCACTTAGGCTTGTAATGTGGCTCAAGAAGTAAAGGATATAAAGGCTCAAAGGGGCTCATCAAGGGATAATAATGTAAGGGATGGCTATCTGGCTAAAGTGGGTAAAGAAAGAAATGAATGCCTCAATCATATTCATGCATGTAAGTGAAAAATGCAATTTCAAAAAGAATCATAGCAAGTTCTAGAGAAAAAAGATCAAGAGCAGAAGCACACAAGAATGAAAGCATGGCCAGAAGATATGCCATGTATACAAGCTCAAAACCTCACGAGGGGTAACCAAATCATGCAATCAGCATCACAGCATCAATCAACAAGTATTGCAATCCAAGAATTGAGATCAAAGCCTAATAGACTTTACTATCAAACATTGTGATCTAAGTCTACTCCATGTAACACTCAATAGTAACCAGAAAGAAGAGGAAAATCTACCTACGAAAGTCAAAAACTAAAAGAAAGAAAGAAAAATGCAAATAACAGAAAGAAAAGAAAAAGAGGGAAGAAGACTCCCTGGACTCCCTAAGGAGGATAAACAACATCAGTGAGTAGAGCCTCTGTCTCCACAGGTTGCTTCTGGGGTCCTTCATGAACAACTTTGAGGTGATGGCCAATTATTTTGCAACTCTTCCCCATCTGCTTATCACGCAACTTTGGGGGTTTTCTTTTCTGTATGCATTTCTTCTTCTCTTGATCCTTTCTTCCAACCTTACGTAAACTTTTCTGCATACTAAAAATAGAGGAAGAAATTTTTTGTACCCATTTCATCTTGGGTCCATGAGAGTTAGGATCAAAATCATTACTAGAATGGGGAGTCTTGCCTAACTTCACATTGAGTACAAGTTCAGAATCATTAATAGGTAGATCAGAATCCACAGGTAATGCACAATCATTAATCAATTCAGAATCAACCTTACCAACCACATCATGAATCACATTTATGCATGAAACTGAATGCTCAACTTGAACCTTAGAATGCTTCATGGAATCAAATATACTAAAATGTACAATGCTATCATCAAATTCCATGGATAGAGTCCCAGCATGCACATCTAATTTGGTCCTTGCAGTTTTCAAAAAGGGCCTCCCAAGTATGATTGGGGGCGTACTACTAGGAGACTCACCCTCCATATCTAAAATGTAAAAGTCATCAGGAAATATCAGGTTATTTACTCTGACTAAAACATTTTCAATTAGACCAGAAGGGTGAGCATTGCTCCTTTTGGCTAACTGGATAATAACATCAGTAGCACGCAAAGGATCAAGACCAAGGGACTTGTAAACAGACTCAGGCATGACTTTAATGGGAGCACCTAAGTCTAGCATGCAATCATCAAATATAGAACTTCCTATAATGCAGGGAATAGTAAATGTTCCTAGATCTTTGCATTTCTCAGGCATGGGTTGGATGAGGGCTGATACATTGTGGCTCACGTTAACTATCTCGTCCCCCTTCAGTCGCCTCTTATTGATGCATAATTCTTTTAGGAATTTGGCATATTTTGGAATCTGCTTGATCGTATCTAAGAGAGGAATGTTAACTTCAACCTTCCTGAATGTGTCTAGTAACTCCTTCTCTTGTGCTATTTCTGCCAATTTCCTGGAATTGATGGCTCTTTGAGGGAAGGGAAGCGGAACAGAGAACTCAGGTTCATTGTCAAGTTTTCGCTTCTCTTGCACTGTCTTATTTTTTTCCAATGCTAGTTCATCCTCAACTGTAGCTTGCTGGGGCTCATGCAGTTGCTTGCCTGACCTTAGAGATATAGCACTGGCATTTGCATTCCCTTTTGGTTTTGGAACTATTTGCGGAGGAAGAAAACTGCTGGAACTTTGAGGTTGAACCTGACTCATTGATGTTGCCAACTGCCCAATCTGTGTTTGCAGGTTTTGAATTGTAGATTCAGTCTGCTGCTGAAATTGCAAGTTACTCGTCGCCATCTGTTTCACCAAATCTTCTAGTGAAGGACCACAATTGATTTGCTGTTGGGCTAGTGGCTCCTGTTGCAAATGTTGTGGAGGTACAGCCTGCTGGAAATTTTGCCTCTGTTGATAAGGAGGAAGGCTCTGCTGGTTAAGGTTCTGATTCCAATTCAAGTGGGGATTCCAGCGGGGATCGTAAGTATTAGAGAAGGGATTGTATTGCTGCTGCTGATACTGCAATTTTCCTGGAAAAACTCCTACTACAGCTACTGTCTGGTCAACTAGAGGGATGCTATCATGAAAGGAAGGGCAGACATCCGTGGGATGAAGAGGATCGCAGTAGATACCACACAAGTTGCTCATCTGTGGAGTGGGAGGCTGCACTATCTGTGTTACTGCCAATTGTCTCACCAACGAGTTTAACTCTTCAAGCTTATTTTCAATTCTTTGATTATTCATGCTTGATGCTACTGTAGAAGCTGCTGAGGATTGGACTGTGGATGCTTGCACTAAGGTATGCTCAGAAAAATAGAAACACACAAAAATGGATAATTCAAAAACAATTTTTTTTTTAACAGAAACAGAAAACGAAAATTAAAAGAAAATTAAAATAAAAGAGAATTAAAAAAAATTAAGGAGAATTAAAGAACATTAAATTTTTTTTAATTTTTTTTAATTTTTTTTTAAACTCTGTAACAGAAACGAAAATTAAAAAGAAAACTGAAACAGAAAAGATAATTCAAATGAAAACTGAAACATAAACGAAAATTAAAGAGAATTAAAATGAAAACTGAAACGAAAATTAAAAGACAATTCAATTTTTTTTTTTTTTAGAAACATAAACGATTTAGACCGATGCAATTTCCCCGGCAACGGCGCCAAATTTGACACGAGCTGTCGAACTCGCGCAAATTAAAAATTATTTTTAATTAGGGTTCAAAAATTTGCAGTAAAGTGGAAACCCTAAGTCGTCTCTCAAGGAAATTGAATTGGTAAAAATCGCTTATGAAAACAGAAAATAAAAGGGGGGTTTTGGATTTCGGTTGAATAAAAGACAGAATATAAAAATTGGGGTTAAAACTTCGTAATTAAAATTAACCAACCTAGGGTTAGGGTTCCATGGACGTCCTTCATTGGATAAAAATTACCAAATTCACGGTTGATCTCAATTGAATCAGAATCCTTATTTTCAATTGAGAACAATCGGATCATCAAATCTGATGATTATTCCTTTTCCATGATCGCAATCGCGACCCTCAGATCGAATATCCACAATCGCACGATATCGATCTGAGTTAGGAAAAGAAACAAATCTGGTTAAAGAATTAGAAGAATTACCAAATTCACGATTAATCTCAATTGAATCAGAATCCTTATTTCCAATTGAGGTTAATCGGATCATCAAATCTGATGATCATTCTTCACCCATAATCGCAATCGCGAACCTCAGATCGAATGTTCTCTTAGCATCTATTTACGGGAAAAGTTTTATCATGCAAATGATAAAAGTAATCATAAAATATTATTAACACAACAATTATGCACAAACTTCTCCATGCGAGTTTCTTGAAGTTTTGTTTTTAGATTCAACAACTTCACATGATTTTTGCATTATATGTTCGAAGGGACTCTAAACGTGATCATTAAAAGATAATTGAAAGAAACATAAAATAATACACTTGAATGCAATAATTCATCACCAATTATTATTATTGAAAACTAAAGGGGCGTTTGATAAAATTTCAGATAGTAAAGCTCATTCAAAAGGGTAGTTGGGTACCTGCACAAAACTCTAGAATCTTCAGAATTTGACTGAAGGAGCACGTAGTGAATAAAGAACTGAAAATTACCATTCAGGAAGTCTCTTGTCCTCAAGGATTGGTCTTTGCCAATCTTCAATCTGGGCTTCCCATTGGCAATGTCCTATGTCACCAATTCATAGAAGTTTGAATAAGTAATATATTAAGGATATTAACAATCATAAATAAGGTATGCGTCTGCATGATTTTGTCAATAAGTGAAAGGCGGGAATCTCATCTAAAATTGACATCAAGAGAAACTACATCAATAGTCCGGCTCTTCAAAAATCTATGGATATAGTTATGCTTGATATCAAATTGAGGTGCAATTACCACCTTACAACTGCAAAACTTAATGTAGTTCAGCAAAGAATATTACCAATAATAGCATCATGTGCAATATCTGCAGCAGCATCCCCATTAGTACCATAGAATTTTGTGTAACGCCTGCTAATCAAGTATCATTAGTTATGTATAGTCTTCAAACAAAAAATCTTCTTACATAAGTTTTCTATCACCAACCTGTAATAAGTCCTTCCTCCAGGAAACTTGACTTCAGGGCAGTCCCATGCCAATGAAAATGTCACAATTCGCTGACCGTCAGAAGGAACAGTCATAGTTGCTGCAATGGCTGCTCCAATGGATGATCCGGGTTCTGAAGGCACAGGTGTTTCAGCAAAATTCAGATGGTCAAATGACCCATGCTGAAAAGAAAAACAGTACCATAATTCAGTTTAATGAAATATAAAATGGCTAGCATATGGATGACGGGAAGTTTAGGATCCACTAACATCATTATAATAAAATCACAATGGCAACTATTTTTTGCCGGGGGAGCGGGGAAAGAATGGGCATCATTAAGTCATCAGCTGGAAAAAAAGTTCATTAAATTTCATCATTGCATTGTTTCTTAAGAGAACAAAGCACAAATATAAATCCCATAATCACTCTGAATCCAGGAAAAGAGCAAGCTGAGCAGGGAAAAAAAAAACTATCGGCATCAGCATTATCTTCATTAATCAGCTCAGCCATCCCTTTCTTAAACATTCAATAGTGGAGATTAGACCACGACTCAGACAGTAATATCATAACAAGTCTCTGTTTCTTGACAGTCTTTAAACTTCAGATCGGTCCGCAACCTGAGAATCCTTGCAGAGCCAATTTCGATAAACATAATGTGATGGTAAAGGTTTATGATTCGGCCGACACTGATGCCTGACTTAAGATCACAGTGTGGAGAATGAGTTTTCTTGGAGCTACTTTTATTTCATTATCAGCAAATATGTGCCCATATAAGTTTCAGCAAATGTGAATCCACAGTTGCAACTACCAATACTATTCCTATGAATGAACAGAAGGCATGGGAAAATAATAAACAAGGTTCAAGATTTTTATTCTTCAAGCTTAAAATATTCTGAAGAGTGATGTTGAAAGAGACTCAAGGATTGATATTTGTCATAATTGATAGCAAGAGATTCAGACACCCAAAAGAACAGGAAAAGAAAATAAAGGAAACTCCAAGTACTTGCACTGTAAAAATTTTCAAACACAATGATTACCTTATCTGTGAGAAGACAGCATGAATATAATAAAGACATTGAACAAAGATCTTTCAACGAAATATTGTCTAAAATCTGAAAGTAGGTCCATAACCTGTTTAATTTCATGCCACATATCCTCAGCCGAGATACCCTTGTAAGCACCAGATATAACAAAGACAGGACATTCTGAGATGTGAACATATTCAGTCTCTTCTGCTGCAATTGCAAACGTGACTGGAGGTCGCTCCTTTGCAGTCCTGTGTATGCAACATAAACTATTAAATTAATTGATAAATTCAAGAATTATTTTTCTCTTCATCCTTTGCTCAATAAGATAGTAACAAATAAGACTTACTTGTGATGTAGAAGCACACCATGCACCCTGTCATTCATCCTAGCAATACATAATATGTATCTAGAATGTTAGAATAAACTCTTGCAAGCTGTGGGTGGGGAAGCAATAAAATGGGAACATCTTAACAAAGAAGGTAAACCAATTGACAACTTTCTTACGTTATCTTTGAATTAAAGTGATGACCAGTAAATTCAGAAAGTCCTCCAACAGAATTCTGGAGGCACACAGCAAATTGTTTGCACTCAAAGCCTCAACAAATGGATAGAGCATTAAAAATCAACAGACTGTAACAGTAACAACCAACAAAAAAGCATCACTTACAGCCCATGTAAAAAGCAAGGTGACATCTGCTGTTGTTTTACCAAAATTATTCAGCTGCATAAAATAAAATTGACTGCTTATTATTGACTTCAAATGTATAAAATTCTACCAAAAATTAAATTGAGTGACCACTTGCCTACCGTGAAAGTAAAAACTGATACAGGAAAGCTACTTTCCTTGTAATTATGGGGTATAACAGGTGAAATCTGACGACAAACTATTCTGAGTGCTGGGTCAGGTTCTGCATTTGAACAGAAGAGATGATCAATTTAAGAGATAGAGTATACTATAAATATCACAATGGAACTTGGAAGTATGCCAACCAGCATAGCTTACCCTCATACACTGTCCAAGCCCTTGGGTATAATGCATGATATGTGGAACTGTTCCCGTTCATATTCCAATCCCATGATTCAATTCCTGACACTGGATTTTCTCTGAATGAAGTTCGTGCATACATTTTTTCAAAAATAAATTCAAAGATTTAATTCTGACATTAAAAATGATAAATTAGAAACTGTAAAATCACAAGGCAATCTATAAAGGTTTACTTTAATATATCTGGCTTCCCTGGACATAGTACACTTGAATATTTCTCACCACTTGCGCGAAACAAATACCTGAGACAATAGTCTTTTCATGTCAAAGAAGGTAATAGTATTAGCAATACGAAAGAAAGTATAATTAATTATCAGTGATGGTATTAGATTGTATATTTGTATTAGATACTCGAAAGACTAATCCTCAAAGTTGAGTTTAACTCACTCATAACCATATTCTAACAAGAACCACATATTGTATCACAATAAACACAAATCCGGTACACAAACCACATTGTATTATGTTCTTTATGAATATGCTCACTTCGAACTGAGTCATTATTTATAATGTCGCGAGTTACACCAACCCAAAATTTCAAGCTCATACATGCTCATGTTATGATTCTGTTATCAGGATTTTAGTGGATAACTGTGAATAAATATACGCCTGCACCAGCGATGTATAAACAAATGTCAAAAGACAGTTGATTAAAAGAAAAGCATGGATTTATGGTTAAATGGAAAATTTACATGGTATAAAAAGCCCAAGTTAACCAAAATGGCCAAGTACCTTATCCTTTAAAACCCCAGTCTTGTACTTCTATTCAGTAAGATTGGAGGCGGCTGTTTAGTATCCGCACCAGATAACTATGCACTTATGCTTTTGTCCACATTTTAAGCCTTGAGGGCTCTATGTAAGGAGGTATATCAGAGATATAAAAACAGTGATCAAATTTTTCATTTATAACTTATGCTTTAAGGCATAGTGGTTTTTATAAGTGCTATGCTCAAATGAGAAACAGAACCGCCCATGATACAAAGCAAATGCCTTGATTAATGCTGCTCTTTTCCAGATGAAGAAATGGGGTCTACTTAAAAAAAAAACATAATGCAAACAAGAATTAGCCCATCTTAGCAATTATCATATCTCTGCCTACATAATAAATATGATGCGCGTATGTGATAAATAAATCAATTTACTCAAAACTAGAGAGAAAAAAAGGGTGTACAACTTCATTCATCACAATTTAAATAAACATCGTGGAGTTAGACAGACATGTAAGTTCCAGTATCACCCATCTGAATTTTGAACTTCAAACTTAAAAGGATACAGTCAAACCACTAAGATTTTTAAAATGCTTAAAAGATAGCAACAAAGAATCATCCTGATAAGTTAGAATGAATAAAACTTACGGAAAACTGATTTGCTAAAACTGGTTTCTCTTCACATACTATAGGGAATAGTTGCCAACGCTGAAATTCACCTCTAAAACTTCTTCCAATGCTTCCTGCACTGAAGATCAGTTTGTCAACAACAAAAACAATGCATATTATAGACCTAACTTATCAAATAATGTTCTGGACAAACACAAATCAAGCAAATATTAGATGACATTAATGATTTTAATGTAAGTGTAACTTATTCTAAGATGGATATAATTAGAAATCAAAATCTACTTTACCTTTCAACATTTTACACTTAATTTGAATGCATACTAGTAGTAATCTAATTAGTTCAAGATAAATGCATTTTCCAGGACCTACATGCACATATTTTTTTCATACAAATACTACACGTCTAACTTAAATTCATAACCTAATTAGATCAAGGTACCATTAAGAGGCTCAATTTTTTATAAGGCTGGTTAATTTAGACAATCTTGTGCTTATCTTTTGGCTTTAGCAACGGAAAGAGAAATTCTAACTTATAAAAGATTGAAAGCCTACCCAATACCACCTAAAGGAACACCATGACAAGATGTTACATGATGCTTAGCAAAAGGATCAATCATTCCCCCTGCAAAAAGGATAGAAACAAGCAAACAAACAAAAGCATAAAACAGTGCGGGAAAGATAACCAGATGGACACTTCATAAGGACAAATCAAGATAGAAATTTATTGATAAAAGAATATTACCCTTCCTTTGGCAGCTTCTTCCCGAACATGGCGCCATAGCCGATAACCGATTGGAGCCTATCAAATCACAGAATAATCTAAGGATTGCTAAACCTATCAAATCTATGCTCCTATATTTTAAATATATTACAGCATTAAGCAAACAAATAAAATGATAGTGTTGATATATTATATATACCCAATATGGATAATGTAGCAAAGAATTCAAGTATTTAAGGGAGATGACATTTAAGGGTCTGGTCCTAAAACAGAAATAAAGAATGCAGAACGCTGAGATTTAAATTTCTTTTCAAAGGTTTGGTTGTGAAAGATATTAACCTGTTTTTCAAGATAATGCAGGGACACTGAATGTTAGGGCATCAATATTATATGAATATTCTTGACAAGTTGAGTATGACTAATAATTAATTAAGTCCTTAAATAAAATATTCCAGATCAGAGACCAATTGGAACAAGTTCATTACATACACGATTAAGGATTGTGCTGCAATTATCATGTCATCAAATCATAGGACTTAAATGTTCTTCTTATAACAAGTAAACTGTGAAAAGGAAAAGAACAAAAAAAAAATTGATCTCACGAGTAGGTTTACCAGATGAATCATCTCTTTTAAAGACAAGGTGAATTCTAATGGAGCACTTCCTTCATTGTTTAATTTTCGCTGCCAGGTAAGTCCTGCAGGTTTCCCGGGGTCAACCTTAATCAAGCATAAAAGTAGATGTTAGAATTAGGCATAAAAAAAAGGATGTTAGATGTTGAATCTCTATTAAGGGCTTAAAATATAAAATTAGAGAATCAGTGAACTAGTTGGATCTTTAAAAAGTATTATATTCTTCAGATAGGATAGGATATAATCCACCTATTTAAATGCTTCAAGTTCTAGGATGAAAAACTTAGCTTCCACATCCAAAAGTAATATCAATTTCACTCTCAGTAGGAGTGGCATATTGATTATATATTTCCCTCCCTCCCATAGGAACAAAGTATCCGTTTCTTTCTCTACAGATCCTCGAGATTAACATACACAACAGAGCTAGTCTGTTACAGCTATGATTATCTCTTGAACTGTGAAAGCCTCCAAAGAATATCCTGCTGATGCTTTGTGTCATACTTCTTGAACTCACAAATAACCTGCTGATGCTTCCACTGGTGATGTTGGTTCTCCTTATTTCCAAGTCTGTGGCTGATTGTTTTAACAAAGGAGTTTACGATCAGATTGTGCAAATGAAGGGGCTACCTTATATGGAAGCACATGCAGAACCATACATGAGGCAATTAATTGCAAGTGATGTTGTTTCTGGTCCATTGGTTACATTTGCTGGGGTTGAAAAAGTGGGGAATATTGTCCATGCTTTAAAGGTCACGGGACATAATGGGTTTCCTGTAATTGATGAGCCTCCTTTCTCAGATGCTTCTGAATTGTGTGGGTTGGTTTTGAGGTCTCATCTGCTTGTACTCCTTAAACACAGGACATTTACAAAGGAGAGAGGGATGACTGGATCCTCCATTATGAGAAACTTCAAGGCACATGATTTTGCAAAGCCAGGTTCAGGCAAGGGGATCAAGCTGGAGGATATAGACATTTCTGAGAACGAGATGGAAATGTATGTTGATATCCATCCAATTACTAATACGTCACCATATACAGTTGTGGAAACAATGTCTCTAGCTAAAGCTGCTCTTCTTTTCCGGGAGGTTGGCCTCAGGCACTTGTTGGTGGTGCCAAAGACACCGGGAGTAAGACTTTCTCTCCCTCTCTGTATCTATGTATATATGTATGTATGTATGTTTTGTGTGTAGTGTGAGCTGAACATGATGGATGCTATTCGTGTCTGTTATACTAGCTTTTCTCATTAATTGTTATTTTTCAATAATGCCTTAGAGTAACTTTTCTATTTACTTATTATTCTACAGAGACCTCCAATTGTCGGGCTCTTGACAAGACATGATTTCATGCCTGAGCATGTCTTGGGACTTTACCCTCACTTCCACTCCCATAAGTAGAGAAATCATTATCAAGCGGATTTTTTTGGTGACATCAAACCTCACCAGCTATAAAGCCCCATGGAGTTCCTTTTATTAGTAGAAGATTAATCAAGATCTTTACCGCAATCACCTTGTTGTTATAGAGCACAATACCTAGATGAGCTTACGTGTGTTTTCATTCCTTTTCTCTCTTGGAACTTGTATTTCGTCTCATATCGTTTCTCGTTATCTCTTGTAAGTTAGAAGATTGCAGAATTCGAATCTTTCAGTAGGGAAAAAAAAATTAAAAGTTTTGCATATAAAGATGGGAATGTTATATTTACAAATTGTTTGTTTATAAATTTTACCGGTCATACATTAATCAAGAGTGTCATTCTTAGTGTAATTTGTAAAAAAAATTGTAAACGATTCTTCCTCTTCATAAATATATAAATAATGCTACAAACACTTATACACTATTTACTTCACATTTGTACAGTTTTCAGCGGTTTATAATAAAGAACCAATTCATCACAAAATTTTAAATGTTGGATGAATACCTTTTTAATGATTTATAGTATTAGTATTCTCTAACACACCTTTTATGTAAAAATTCTTTGGGCTTGAAACGTGGATGTTGCATACGCCTAATTTTATTTTATTTTTGTTTTAAATTATGCTTATTTAATTCCACAAGTGAGGGGAGGTGAGGATCGAACTCATGATCTTATAGTCATTTAAACTCTGATATCATATAAAGAACCAATTCAACATAAAACCTTAAAAGTGTTGGGTAAAGGTATTTTTAATGATATATTTTTTTTTCTAACATATAACTCTTAAAAAAATAGGGTTCAATGAGTATAATGTTGCATGATTTAAGAAAATTTTCCTACACTCACAATAAAGAAGAGAGAGAAAGTGAAATAATGAAAGAGAAAAAAAACATGTGGACCCCATATATTAGTTGTGTGGTGTGTAGGAAAGTTTTCTTGAGTCATGTAACATTATACTCATAAACCCAAAAAAAATATAGAGAAAACTTCAAAAAAGTTCATATAAGTTTCTTCTAAAACATTTATCCCATTCTCAAAATTTTAAATCATTTATATCTTTTGGATCCGGGTCTGAATAAGGTGGCTGCTAGGAGAAATACAGGATGATGCTTGTTCCTGGCTTTCTGCTAGTGTTTGATGTTTTGTTTTCTGCTATTTCTTGTTCTGTTTTTTTCATTCCTTCTTGTTTGCTGTTCTTTTGTTTTGTGGGGGCATTGCCCCTTTCTGTAACCAAAAAAAAAAAAAGTTTCTTTATAACTTACCCGTTAAGTTAGAGGGGTAAGTGATAAAAAAAATTTAAGCTAGGAGTAAATGATTCAAATTTCAGAGGGGTAAGTGATTCCGATAAAATTTACAGTTTTTTTTTTTTTGAAAGTTTTCCAAAAATGTAATATAAACTTTTCCATGAAACTTGAAATCAATTTTTTTCTCTCAAGGTTTTACCTTTGTAACGGATATAAATATGTGAATGCCTCCAAAAGAGGTCACACAATTTTTCTAAAAGAAATCATAATTCATAATATACCATTACTTAAATTTGACATCACAATAAAAGTATGAACAATCATATCATTATAGTAAATCTTGAAAATATAAGTTATACAAATTTCTATCGTATGAAATTTACCATGATAATTTAAATATAAATTAAAGACACAACATATCAATATAATGAATGTGCAAAAATATAAATAAACATTTAAGTATATACATATATGATATTTATCACATTTATAGCATTATATATATATATATATATATATATATATATATATATATAAATATATAATTATAATATATAACAATATAAATTGCAGATAAGTAAATTACGACGGTTATTATTTTAACAAATCAAACTCATTAATTAATTATTAATTCATAATAAATGATAACGGTTGATTTTCGTCAATCAACGGTTATTATTTCCACAAATCAAAATCATTAATTAATTATTAATTCACAATAAATAATAACCGTTGATGGACGGAAATTAATAGTTAATATATGATAGTAACATTGATAGTAACATTATTTGTTAATAAAAATATTCTATTCCTATATCAAAATAACATTGTTATGAGATTTATATTTTGAAAAAAAGAAAGAAAGAAGTTATCATCATCCGTAGCATTCATTTTCATAATTTCTTATATTATCATGCTTCTTCTCTCTCAATTTTTTTTTCTCCCATTCTCCTTTAACAGAGTTTTCTCTAACATTTCTCAAGATCCTTCACTCATTGATTTCTCTAAATTTTGAAGCAATGACCAATGGTTCTCTTAGCATCTATTTACGGGAAAAGTTTTATCATGCAAATGATAAAAGTAATCATAAAATATTATTAACACAACAATTATGCACAAACTTCTCCATGCGAGTTTCTTGAAGTTTTGTTTTTAGATTCAACAACTTCACATGATTTTTGCATTATATGTTCGAAGGGACTCTAAACGTGATCATTAAAAGATAATTGAAAGAAACATAAAATAATACACTTGAATGCAATAATTCATCACCAATTATTATTATTGAAAACTAAAGGGGCGTTTGATAAAATTTCAGATAGTAAAGCTCATTCAAAAGGGTAGTTGGGTACCTGCACAAAACTCTAGAATCTTCAGAATTTGACTGAAGGAGCACGTAGTGAATAAAGAACTGAAAATTACCATTCAGGAAGTCTCTTGTCCTCAAGGATTGGTCTTTGCCAATCTTCAATCTGGGCTTCCCATTGGCAATGTCCTATGTCACCAATTCATAGAAGTTTGAATAAGTAATATATTAAGGATATTAACAATCATAAATAAGGTATGCGTCTGCATGATTTTGTCAATAAGTGAAAGGCGGGAATCTCATCTAAAATTGACATCAAGAGAAACTACATCAATAGTCCGGCTCTTCAAAAATCTATGGATATAGTTATGCTTGATATCAAATTGAGGTGCAATTACCACCTTACAACTGCAAAACTTAATGTAGTTCAGCAAAGAATATTACCAATAATAGCATCATGTGCAATATCTGCAGCAGCATCCCCATTAGTACCATAGAATTTTGTGTAACGCCTGCTAATCAAGTATCATTAGTTATGTATAGTCTTCAAACAAAAAATCTTCTTACATAAGTTTTCTATCACCAACCTGTAATAAGTCCTTCCTCCAGGAAACTTGACTTCAGGGCAGTCCCATGCCAATGAAAATGTCACAATTCGCTGACCGTCAGAAGGAACAGTCATAGTTGCTGCAATGGCTGCTCCAATGGATGATCCGGGTTCTGAAGGCACAGGTGTTTCAGCAAAATTCAGATGGTCAAATGACCCATGCTGAAAAGAAAAACAGTACCATAATTCAGTTTAATGAAATATAAAATGGCTAGCATATGGATGACGGGAAGTTTAGGATCCACTAACATCATTATAATAAAATCACAATGGCAACTATTTTTTGCCGGGGGAGCGGGGAAAGAATGGGCATCATTAAGTCATCAGCTGGAAAAAAAGTTCATTAAATTTCATCATTGCATTGTTTCTTAAGAGAACAAAGCACAAATATAAATCCCATAATCACTCTGAATCCAGGAAAAGAGCAAGCTGAGCAGGGAAAAAAAAAACTATCGGCATCAGCATTATCTTCATTAATCAGCTCAGCCATCCCTTTCTTAAACATTCAATAGTGGAGATTAGACCACGACTCAGACAGTAATATCATAACAAGTCTCTGTTTCTTGACAGTCTTTAAACTTCAGATCGGTCCGCAACCTGAGAATCCTTGCAGAGCCAATTTCGATAAACATAATGTGATGGTAAAGGTTTATGATTCGGCCGACACTGATGCCTGACTTAAGATCACAGTGTGGAGAATGAGTTTTCTTGGAGCTACTTTTATTTCATTATCAGCAAATATGTGCCCATATAAGTTTCAGCAAATGTGAATCCACAGTTGCAACTACCAATACTATTCCTATGAATGAACAGAAGGCATGGGAAAATAATAAACAAGGTTCAAGATTTTTATTCTTCAAGCTTAAAATATTCTGAAGAGTGATGTTGAAAGAGACTCAAGGATTGATATTTGTCATAATTGATAGCAAGAGATTCAGACACCCAAAAGAACAGGAAAAGAAAATAAAGGAAACTCCAAGTACTTGCACTGTAAAAATTTTCAAACACAATGATTACCTTATCTGTGAGAAGACAGCATGAATATAATAAAGACATTGAACAAAGATCTTTCAACGAAATATTGTCTAAAATCTGAAAGTAGGTCCATAACCTGTTTAATTTCATGCCACATATCCTCAGCCGAGATACCCTTGTAAGCACCAGATATAACAAAGACAGGACATTCTGAGATGTGAACATATTCAGTCTCTTCTGCTGCAATTGCAAACGTGACTGGAGGTCGCTCCTTTGCAGTCCTGTGTATGCAACATAAACTATTAAATTAATTGATAAATTCAAGAATTATTTTTCTCTTCATCCTTTGCTCAATAAGATAGTAACAAATAAGACTTACTTGTGATGTAGAAGCACACCATGCACCCTGTCATTCATCCTAGCAATACATAATATGTATCTAGAATGTTAGAATAAACTCTTGCAAGCTGTGGGTGGGGAAGCAATAAAATGGGAACATCTTAACAAAGAAGGTAAACCAATTGACAACTTTCTTACGTTATCTTTGAATTAAAGTGATGACCAGTAAATTCAGAAAGTCCTCCAACAGAATTCTGGAGGCACACAACAAATCAAAAGTCATTTTAAATGTGTATTTTAATGTTATATTGTGAAATGAAAGTTGATGGATTAGTGAAAATCCAAGTATTATGGCCAAAAGGGGCAAAAAGGGCAAAATTGTAATTTGCCAACCGTGTGTTAAGAGGCTTAAATACTGAGTTAGAGATTTCAAATGACAAAAGTAAGGTTGGAAATGGAATCAGGGCGAAAAATTGAGTAAATAGGCAAATTTGGGAAAAATTGATGAATAGTGATTTTTAAGTGTTAAAATACTGAGTTGTGAGTGTACCGATAGTTGTGAAATTTTTATCAATATTTTGGAGAAATAAAAATATGTCATGGACTGGAAAAATATTTAGATTAAGGATTTGTGATCGGAATTTTTATCGGAGTTAAAGTTAGATCGCGTGTGGGACCCGTGTGACCGAAGTCACTTGGCCCCACCTCCTTTTCTTCTTCTTTTTTCTTTCCTTCCCTCCTCACTCCCGTGCGCACCAACAGAGAGCAAAGAAGCCATTTTCCTCCATTCTCCATTTTCTTCCCATTTCTTCGTTTCTCCACCGAATCGCTTGGTTTTGGTGTCGAAATCTATCGTAAACAACCTTCCAAAGCCATTGGTAGCATCTAGAAGCCTTGAATCCATCTCTTTGGCCACGTTTTAGGCAAAGTCAGATCCGACCCATTAGTGTTCTTGAAGATTTCTTGGAGTTTTGAGCTTCAAATGGTTTAGTGGAAGCCTTGGTGGTGATCATACTACCCATTGTAAGTATATTTGTGGTCTTTTGATAGTTGATTCCATAGATCTATGAATATGTGTTCAAACCTTTGATTTTAGATGTGTGATGATAGAGAGCCCAAATGCAAAAATGCTATTAGATGAAAAGGCCTTAGAATCATGTTTGTAAGCTAGAAATGCTATGTTAATTTTTGGTGAAAAATATAGGTTTTTAACTTAGAAAATTTGAGGAATTTTGATGAAAAATGAGTTTTTGTGTAATTGGATTTAATGATTGTTGTAGGGTGCCTCACACGGTTGGATTTGAGAAAAGTTGATTGGAGCATACGTTTGGAACGGTGTTGCTCGTGTTAAGGTAAACTCTTGGAACTTGGGTTTAATCCCTAGTGAGCTCCACCACACCTAGAGGAAGGTTGTGGTTGGATTATGTAGTTATGACATGATGTGAATGTGTGCTTGTATGCATATTGCTTGTGTTGTGTGAAAATTGTTTGGTCACTGGCCAGTTGACGTGTGTTGGGTTTGGACATCCGCTGGATTCGTCCTACGGGAGAATGCCAGTTGGAATGCCATGGTGTTGACTCTGGGAGCGACATCAGGATGATCCAAGCGGGGGACATCCGCCGGATAGGGCTCATGAGGAGTTCCGGTTGGGTATTGCCATGGAGTCTTCTCAACCATGGGAGAGGCGCCAGGATTGTCTCGGGAGTTATATGATGGAGTCCTTGAACACGAATCCATGAGTGGATGTTCTTGGGTGTCTCCAGGTGGATGGTGATATTGTTTTACTTGCATATTATATTATGTCATTTTGATACATTTTAGTGAGCCATGGAGTGGAGAGAGCCTCTAGCTCCATTGGTTTACTGAGATATATCCGTATATCTCACCCCGTGTTTGGGGGACCACATTTCAGGTCACTATGAGCCGGGAGGAGCTTCGGGCAAGAAGCCCGTGTAGTGGACGTTGGATTGGCATGCGGTGCATTGGATTGCATGGCTTTTTGGAGGAGTTTATGGAGTGCACATAGCATACCATTAGTATTTTGAGACTTAGGTCATGAACATATTGCATGATGTCATTTTCCATGCTTTTGTTAGTGTTCATGGTCATATGCTAAGTCTTGTTATATTTTATTATTCATGGCTTGGATAACTGTATATTTTGAGTGAGCATGGGACTTGTCCATTGCCACATTCATAGCCTTGAAGTCTTGATGTGTAATGTTGTAAAAATGGTCCATATTTGCATGTAAATGGCCATTATTTTGAGAATGATGTAATTGATGTTAAACTTAAGGAAAATGCATGATGGAAGGGCCTAGAGCCAACATTAGGACATGATTATGTGTTATGTGGAGTACCAAGGGGTTAGGGATGGATTACACACCCTTTTTGGGGCTCAAAACTGCTGTAATCTGTCATTTTGCTGCATAGTAATCGATTACCCAAGCATGGTAATCGATTACCATGCAACAGGGGACGAAAAATTAGCTACTGTCTGCACTGGTAATCGATTACTGGCCTTTGGTAATCGATTACCATGTGAGGTAATCGATTACCCAAAGTTGGTAATCGATTACCAGAACAGAGGAATTGAAAAATTGGCTACTGCCTCATTTTTGACAGGTGGTAATCGATTACCACCCACTGGTAATCGATTACCACAGTGTAATTTTTGAAAATTCAGGTTTTTCTAGACTAAAAGAAAGGGGCTATAACTTGATGGGTAGAACTCCAAATGATACGTGGTTTGAAACCACGCGTAGACAACGTAAAGGACTACAACTTGGTAAAAGATGAGAGCAAGATGGTGAGTTTAAATGAATTGAATAAAAAGAATGATTTATGAAGATAGAAAGTGTATGATTCCGCAAATGGCATTTACAATTATAGTATGGTTTTAATTGATTACGGAAAATGTATTTATGTTAAAAAAAGGAATATGTTAAAAGAAAAATTTGCCCGTAATTTAATTAATCTAATCACTGTGATTGTAACTGCGCTTAATATCATAATCAATGTTAACAATACCGGTGTACAACGGGCTGTTACATTTTATGGTATCAGAGCAGTTTTGTTTAGGGAACTCTGATTGTTGTGTGTGTTGTATCTTGTGTGTCATAGCTATCTGTGAACTATTTATGATTAATGTATATGTGATTCCTCAGTGTGGGTCTGATCAGCTCATTCCTTTGTGTTACATGTACAGATATCATGAGTAGGGCACGAGGTCGCCGTGGGGCACGTGGTGCAGGTCCTTTGCCACCGGATCCGATCACTGCAGCACTGAATGCTCTGCAGGCGGAAACGGCTGCAAACAGAAATATGACTGAGAACCTGATGAAAGCAAATCAGGATATGATGCAGGCCTTTATGGCTGAGTTGAGGGCGGATAGAGGTCGTCCTAGGAGGGAAGATACACCTCCGCATACGGCTACGGTGACTCCTACACCGACGCCATCTGTTACTCCTCAACAGGGGGAGAGTGGGGCTAGTCACCACACTGGTGAGGCTAGTCATCATACTACTACGGATCCTAGTTATGTTCCTGATCCGTCATCTGTTGCCCAATCTACTGGGGCTGCTGGGCAGGTGCTTGATAATGCTGATGATGAGCGTAGGCTCATATCCTTTAGGAAACATAAGCCACCCGCATTTCTGGGGTCAAGGGACCCAAAGGAGGTCACTGCTTGGTTGAGGGGTATGGACAAGATTTTTCAGGTTATGAGATGCCAAGATCCGCAGAAGTTATTGTATTCTGTTTATATGCTGGAGGGTGATGCCCAGGAGTGGTGGGACAATGTGTCTCGCCCATTTGTTATTCAGGGTGAGGTCCTTACTTGGACTATGTTTGAAGGCCTTTTTCATGAAGAATATTTTCCCCGTGATGTTCGGGAGGCTAAGCAAGGTGAATTTGATAATCTGGTACAGGGTGTTATGACTGTGGATGCCTATGTGGCAAAATTCAATGAACTTGTCAAGTTTGCTAATTATGGAGGTACTCTACCTACTCCGGAATTCTTGTCAGCTAAATTTCAAAGAGGGCTGAGTGAGAAGATTGCAAAGAGGATGTCTAATACTGCTGTGAGGAACTTTGCTGATTTGGTGACCCAGTGTAAACGGGTCGAGACTGTTTATGGGAGGTATCCAAAATCTGATTCTACAAAAGAGCAAGATGTTAAGAGGACACCTGGTCCTTCTGGTAATGCCAACAGAGGAGGTTTTAATAATAGAGGTAGGGGGTTGCATGTGAGGCAGCCTCCTGGTCAGTTCAAGAGGGGTGGAAACACTGGTGGTGGTGGTGCTTCGGACAGATATTTTACCCCACGATGTGGGAAGTGTGGGAAATACCACAAGGGTGTGTGTGGTGCTGGTCCATTGTCTTGTTTTAAGTGTGGTCGGAATGGCCACTTTGCTAGAGAGTGTCCGTCTTCTACGGGGCAGGCTGCGAATCTGCAGGCCTTGCCGCCACCTACTACTCCTATTGTTGCCGTTCCTACTGTGGGACGAGTTTATACTACAAATGCTCAACATACTGAAAAGGCTCCGAATCTGGTTAAAGGTATAATTTTTCTATCTAATGTTGATTTATCTGTGTTGTTTGATTCGGGAGCAACACATTCATTTGTGGCGGACTATGTGGCTAAGGCGTTGGACTTAAAGGTAACACGGATGGTTCCTCCGATGCGTATTACTACTGCTACAGGAGAGGTTAGTGAATCGTCTTGGATTTGTGAAGATGTGAAGTTCACTTATTTAGGCAGGGGTTACACCATTGATTTAATTATCTTACCCCTGGCCTCTGTCAATTTGATTTTGGGGATGGATTGGTTGTCTCGGAACTGCGCAATGATTGATTGCTGCGGAAAGAGGTTGTTGCTATCTCACGAGAGGCCGTCTGTTTGTCCGTCTTTGTATTTGTCTGTCTGTCAGACTGTGAAAGCCTTGAAGGCTGGAGATCTGGGTTATGTTTTGTTGGGCGGATTGGTGGGTGATAAAAAGGAAGAGATTTCTGCTATACCAGTTGTTAATGAGTTTGAAGATGTATTTCCGGATGAGATACCGGAATTCCCACCTGAGAGAGAGATTGAATTCTCGATTGATTTATTGCCTGGTGTGGGGCCGATCTCCTTGGCTCCATATCGGATGTCGCCACTTGAGTTGGCTGAATTGAAGAAACATATTGAAGAACTGTCTGCGAAGAATTTTATTAGGCCGAGTGTGTCTCCGTGGGGAGCACCGGTGATATTTGTAAAGAAAAAGGATGGTAGCATGAGATTGTGCACTGACTACCGACAGCTGAATAAAGTGACTATTAAGAACCGGTACCCATTACCGCGTATTGATGATTTGTTAGATCAGTTGAGGGGTGCCTGTGTATTTTCGAAGATTGATCTCCGGTCCGGATATCACCAGATTCGGATTAAACCGGAGGATGTACCTAAAACAGCTTTCCGATCCAGATATGGACATTTTGAGTATCAAGTGATTCCTTTTGGGCTTACTAATGCCCCGGCGGTGTTCATGGACTATATGAACCGCATTTTTAAACCGTATTTGGACCAGTTCGTGATTGTATTTATTGATGACATCTTAATCTATTCTAAGAGTAAGGAGGAGCACGTGGACCATTTGAGGACTGTGTTGCAGGTGTTGAAAGACAAGAAACTGTATGCTAAACCGTCTAAGTGTGAATTCTGGTTGTCTGAGGTGCAATTTTTGGGCCATGTTATTTCTGCAAGTGGTGTTGCAGTGGATCCAAGCAAGATTGAAGCGGTAAGTGACTGGGAAAGACCTAAGACTGTGACTGAAATTAGAAGTTTTCTGGGGCTTGCTGGCTATTATCGCCGATTTATTCAGGGATTTTCTGCAATGGTTCTACCGTTGACTCGATTGACACGAAAGGATACTCCTTTTGTGTGGACCCAGGAATGTGAGGACTGTTTTCTGCTACTAAAAGAGAAATTGACTACTGCTCCGGTGTTGACTCTACCTGATCCGGAGGGTGAGTTTGTATTATATTGTGACGCTTCTAAGAAAGGTTTAGGGAGCGTGCTGATGCAGGAAGGAAAAGTAATTGCATATGCGTCTAGGCAGTTAAGGCCACATGAAGAAAATTATCCGACGCATGACTTAGAATTGGCTGCTATTGTTTTTGCCTTGAAAATTTGGAGGCATTTTCTGTATGGGATGAAATTTGCTGTGTTCAGCGACCATAAAAGCTTGAAATATTTGTTTGATCAGAAGGAGCTGAACATGAGACAGCGTAGATGGGTTGAATTCTTGAAAGATTATGACTTTGAGCTGAAATACCACCCGGGAAAGGCCAATGTTGTGGCAGATGCATTGAGTAGGAAGTCTGTTAATTTATCTCATATGATGATGTGGGACAATGAAGTGATTGAGCAATTCCGTGACATGAAAATAACGGATTTCTTTGCTGGAAGAATGTGTGATATGGAGTTGACTCGGATAGAGAACGAGCTGCACGAGAAGATTAAAGAAACACAAATCAGAAATGAAAGTATAAAGTATTTGAAAGGCCAGAGTGGCATATCTGTTAATGAACAGGGACTTTTATTATATCAGGGCAGGATTGTTGTGCCCAAGGAACTTGCAGAGGAAGTTATGACTGAGGCCCATAAGGGTCAATATGCTATCCACCCAGGTGCCACAAAAATGTACCAAGATTTGAAAGTTAAGTTCTGGTGGCCTGGGATAAAAAGGGATGTTGCCGAGTACGTATCTAAGTGCTTGGTGTGTCAGAAAGTGAAAATAGAGCATCAGAAACCTGCTGGATTACTTCAGCCGCTGGATATACCAGAATGGAAATGGGAAAGTATCTCAATGGATTTTGTTGTGGGATTGCCGAGAACTCAAGCTGGTTATGATTCAATTTGGGTTATTGAGGACCGACTTACGAAGTCTGCACATTTTCTACCAGTACGAGTGGATTACACTACAGAGAAGTTGGCTACGTTGTATGTGAAGGAGATTGTTAGACTCCATGGGATACCGATTAGCATTGTGAGTGATCGGGACCCGAAGTTTACTTCACGATTTTGGGGAGCTTTGCAGCAGGCATTTGGCACTCAGCTTAGACTGAGCACTGCTTATCACCCGCAGACTGATGGTCAGACTGAGAGGACCATACAGACACTTGAGGATATGCTGAGAGCATGCACACTGGAACAGGGTAATGCTTGGGATAAGTACTTACCACTGGTGGAGTTTTCTTATAACAACAGTTTTCATTCCAGTCTGGGTATGGCACCATATGAGGTTTTGTATGGCAGGAGGTGTCGTACGCCCACTTGTTGGACTGAGGTAGGCGATAAAGAAAGATTTGGTCCGGATTTTGTGCAGGAAACAACAGTGCAAATTGAAATGATCAGAGAAAAATTGAAACAGGCACAGAATCGGCAGAAAAGTTACTATGACAATAAGCATAGACCGCTGGAATTCGAGGAAGGTGACCACGTTTTTGTACGTTTGTCGCCGGTCACAGGTGTTGGCCGTGCGTTGGGTGTGAGGAAGCTGAGTCCACGATTCATTGGGCCGTATCAGATTATGAAAAGAGTAGGATTGGTGGCCTATCAGCTTGCCTTACCCCCGCAGTTATCTAATTTACATGATGTCTTTCATGTGTCGCAGTTGCGACGTTATGTTCCGGATGAATCACATATTGTGATGCCGGATAATATTGAAATCAGGGAGAACTTGAAGACTCCCATCGGTCCTATTGCAGTATTGGACCGCAGTGAAAAGAGACTAAGAAGTAACGTGATTCCCATGCTGAAGATTCAGTGGGAAGGCCGCACACCTGAGGAGGCTACTTGGGAGCGGGAGGACGAGATTCTCCGGCTGTATCCTGAGTTAGTGAGCAGGTATGATTTAATTTTGCGGACAAAATTTCAAAAAGGTGGGGTGAATATAACACCTCAAGTATTTAAATGTTTATTTTAATGTTATATTATGAAATGAAAGTTGATGGATTAGTGAAAATCCAAGTATTATGGCCAAAAAGGGGCAAAAAGGGCAAAATTGTAATTTGCCAACCGTGTGTTAAGAGGCTTAAATACTGAGTTAGAGATTTCAAATGACAAAAGTAAGGTTGGAAATGGAATCAGGGCGGAAAATTGAGTAAATAGGCAAATTTGAGAAAAATCGATGAATAGTGATTTTTAAGTGTTAAAATACTGAGTTGTGAGTGTACCAATAGGTGTGAAATTTTTATCAATATTTTGGAGAAAGAAAAATATGTCATGGACTGGAAAAATATTTAGATTAAGGATTTGTAATCGGAAATTTTATTGGAGTTAAAGTTAGATCGCGTGTGGGACCCGTGTGACCGAAGTCACTTGGCCCCACCTCCCTTTTTCCTTCTTCTTTCCCTCCTTCCCTCCTCACTGCCCGTGCGCACCAACAGAGGCAAAAGAAGCCATTTTCACCATTTTCACACTTTCTTCCCATTTCTTCGTTTCTCCACCGAATCGCTTGATTTTGGTGTTGAAATCTATCGTAAACAACCTTCCAAAGCCATTGGTAGCATCTAGAAGCCTTGAATCCACCTCTTTGGCCACGTTTTTGGCAAACTCAGAATCGACCCATTAGTGTTCTTGAAGATTTCTTGGAGTTTTGAGCTTCAAATGGTTTAGTGGAACCTTGGTGGTGATCATACTACCCATTGTAAGTATATTTGTGGTCTTTTGATAGTTGATTCCATAGATCTATGAATATGTGTTCAAAGCTTTGATTTTAGATGTGTGATGATAGAGAGCCCAAATGCAAAAATGCTATTAGATGAAAAGGCCTTAGAATCATGTTTGTAAGCTAGAAATGCTATGTTAATTTTTGGTGAAAAATATGGATTTTAACTTAGGCAAAATTTGAGGAATTTTGATGAAAAATGAGTTTTTGAGTAAATTGGATTTAATGATTGTTGTAGGGTGCCTCACACGGTTGGATTTGAGAAAAGTTGAATTGGAGCATACGTTTGGAACGGTGTTGCTCGTGCTAAGGTAAACTCTTGGAACTTGGGTTTAATCCCTAGTGAGCTCCACCACGCCTAGAGGAAGGTTGTGGTTGGATGATGTAGTTATGACATGGTGTGTTTGTGTGCTTGTATGCATATTACTTGTGTTATGTGAAAATTGTTTGGTCACTGGCCGGTTGACGTGTGTTGGGTTTGGACATCCGCTGGAACATTTCGATGGCGAAATACCAGTTGGAATGCCATGGGGTCGACTCATGGGAGCGACACCAGGATGAGCCAAACGGGGGACATCCGCCGGATAGGTCTCTTGAGGAGTTCCGGTTGGGTTGGCCATGGAGTTTTCTCAACCATGGGAGAAGCTCTAGGATTGTCTCGGGAGTTATATGATGGAGTCCTTGAACACGAATCCATGAGTGGATGTTCTTGGGTGTCTCCAGGTGGATGGTGATATTGTTTTACTTGCATAGCATATTATGTCATTCTGATACATTTTAGTGAGCCATGGAGTGGAGAGAGCCTCTAGCTCCATTGGTTTACTGAGATATATCCGTATATCTCACCCCGTGTTTGGGGGACCACATTTCAGGTCACTATGAGCCGGGAGGAGCTTCGGGCAAGAAGCCCGTGTAGTGGACGTTGGATT
>JAVKPL010006016.1:0-25452 GCA_032173675.1 Gastrolobium villosum | reverse complement strand
TCAAACACATGCATTAATTGATCAGAAGGACTTCACAGGTTGTAACTTTGGCTGGGGTAATAGGTAGGAAAATTTGGATAGTAGCTCAAACAACCAAGAGATTGAAAACTGATATTATTTCATTTTTAACAATTTCAACTCAATTGTTTTGCTCCACTAACATTCCCACAGACTTCCGGGAATTCGGTCCTTCCTGCCACCTTTTATTCTTTTCCTTTTTCTTGCTTTCTTTTTCTTTTTCTCTTTTTCATTTGCCCTTTCTTTTTTTTTTCTTGACCATTGTGGAGCTTACCTCACTTTCTTTACTTTATTTCCAACACTTTCAGTGATTCAATCTCAACCAAGGTAAGTTATATGGATATTGGCTAAGCCATTAATCAGGCCAGAGGTCATTTTACAATACATCAATTCAGGCTCAAAAGGGCTAGTAAGGGAAAATTTCATACAGGTGGGCTATTTTGGCCAAAAGCTAATAAGAACAAAATGCATTTATCATATCAATCAATGCATGCATTACAGAGAAACAAATCAAGTTCTAGAGTATTACAACAGTGAGACCTTTCAACAAAAATTTCAGTGTTTAGGCTCAAAACCTCACAGCTATGGTATCAATGTAGACTCAAGAAAATTGACTCCAGACATTATCAGAATTCACAATCTTAATTCAGACAACCGAGCAATCATGCAATCTAATTATGCCTATGCAATGTTATGTCAGAAAGTCATACAATATATTCCAAGAATTTAATCATGTACATTAAAAAGATGAGCACATTTAAACCTGGGATTTGTTCAAAACACACCATTTTTTTTTATAGCACACAAAATAACTAAGAAAATTAAAAGAGTTAGAATATCTCCCCTGATAGAAGAATTGTAGTTCTAAGGTGCAAGCCAACCATTCCCAGATTTAGAGCATTGCTGTCCTCAGCAATAATTAAACCCCAAGAAGGAAGAAAATCCTGCACAATAGAACAAATAGTGGCATATAGAAGAAACTATAATGCACACATTAAAACATCAGAGAAAAATATACCAACACAAAATAACTTAAAAATACGAAACAGAAAAATAAACTAATATACAAGATCTCCATCAGCAAGGAGATAAGATCAGCCCTCCATGTCATCCCCCTCAGCAGTGTGGGATGACTCAGCAAATGAAGGGTCTGGTGGTACTGGTTGCCTTGGTGTATGGGACCACCATTCCCAGATTTGATCCAAACCATGGATCCATGTTAAGAATTCTTTAAAACTTTGATTTTTCCGAGAGATAGAGCCTCGGTGTCTCTTGTCAAATTTCAGCTCCCGGTATCTCTTCCAACTTGTATCAAAGAATTTCACTACTTCCTTTCTTCTTACCTTCTTCTTTGTAGGAGTACGTCTCCTTTGGGGTTTCCTCCCATGTTTATCATCATCCTCATTGAGAATTTTGTGGGTATGGGAAGAAAGATCTTTATCCTTCAAATCAGTCTCTCGTTCCTTCAGTGCTTCAATCACCGCCTCCTTATTACCCCAGAAGATATCTTTTAGAGTTTGAGGAGGCTCCTTCAATTCAACTTTTGAGGCACTATCTTCTTTGTCCTCTTCTTTCTTTAAAACATCAAGATTAAAACAATCATCTTTGGGAGAAGAATATTTTATTGAGTCAAAGACGTTGATGGTAACAGTTTCATCATTCATTCTTAGCTCAAGCTTCCCGTTTTCAACATCAATCAATGCACGAGATGTAGCTAAGAAAGGTCTTCCCAAAAGAAGAGGCATCTCTTTTTCTTCCCCCATATCAAGTACCACAAAATCAGCAGGAAAGATGAACTTGTCCACCTTCACAAGAACATCCTCAATGATTCCATTAGGTTTCCTTAAAGATCTATCAGCAAGTTGAAGAGAAACCATAGTGGGTTTTAGTTCCGTGATCCCCAAAGATTTGCAAATAGAAAGAGGCATCAAATTAATGCTCGTCCCAAGATCACATAGTGCCCTTCTGATTTTTGTATTACCAATTTCATTGGAAATGTTGAAGCTTCCGGGATCACGAAGCTTAGGAGGATATTTTCTTGTAAGGATAGCACTGCACTCCTCAGTAAGTGCTACAGTTTGGCACTCTTGTAACTTGTGCTTCCTTGACAAAAGATCTTTCATAAATTTAGCATAATTTGGCATATTGACCAAAGCTTCAGCAAATGGAATATTAATATAAAGCTTTTTGAAAAGGTCCAAGAACCTGCCATAATGCTTTTTCTGATCATCCTGTTTGAATCTTTCAGGATATGGTGCCATAGCCCTTACATATTCAGGTTTGAGCTCAAACCTCTTCTTTTCAACAACAATAGGAGGCTCTTTTTCTTCACCTTTCTGAATAGGTGTTTGGACATTAGAAGGAATATCCTCTTCTTTTTCTGGCTCCTCCACCACCTTAAGCTTTTCTGGAGCTCCTACCACCTTACCACTTCTAGTTGTGATAAACATACAATCCTCCTTGGAATTTTTAAATGTGTTACTAGAGGAAGTGCCTGGATTTTTATCAGCAACTTGCTTAGCCAGCTGGCCAACTTGATTCTCTAAATTCCTGATAGAAGCATTCATGTTTTTAGTGGTGGCCCTAGTCTCTTCCATGAAGGCATTGGAGTGTTGGGCCATTTGTTCAACTAACCTTTCCAAATCAGAAGGCTCCTTAGCTTGGACTGGTGGAGGCTGCAAGTAGTTGTTGGAATTGTAATCCAGTCCCGTGCCTTGAGTTCTCCTCTGAAAATTGTTATTTGCAGAAGGGAAATCCTGATTCCTAGGAATGTTTCTTGGTGGAGATCTTTGCTCGTACCATACTCCATTCACTTGCACTTGTTGAGGAGAATCAGAAGATAACAAAGATGAGCATTCATTGGATTCATGCTCACCCTTGCAGTATTCACAAATCACATATGCAACTTGCATAGTGGAAAGTTGCATCTTGTCCAGCCTTGAGGTCAAATTTGCTAGCTGTTGTGCTAACAATTTATTTTCAGCTAGAACTGCATCATTGTTATCCAGGTGTAGAATCCCTCTCTTAGGCTTGGCTGTCAAACCTTCATTTTCATTGGCAGCCATTCTTTCTATTAACTCAAGAGTCTCATTTGCTCTCAAGGATTTGATGCTACCACCTGCTGCACCATTCAACACCATCCGCATTTCAGGTTTACACCCATTGAAAAAGATTCGGACTTGATCACCATTAGTCATGGGGTAATGAGGACATCTCCTCATTAGATCTTTAAAGCGGTTCCAGGCTGCACATATAGTTTCACCCTCAGCCTGAGTGAAATTGGTGATATCATTCACCATCTGGTTATATCTTTCCATGGAAAAGAACTCAACAAAGAATACTTCTTGCTGGTTGCCTTTCCAACCAATTCAAAGCTTTCCCCTTTAGAGCAAAGGGAAACAGTCTCAGCCTGACTGCATCATTGGACACCTGGGGGTGTTTAGTGGAGTCACAGATCATCAGAAATCTGTCAATGAACCTGTGAGGGTCCTCATCCGCCTCTCCACCAAACTGAGCACGCTCTACCAACTGAATATTGGCAGACTTGAGCTCCCAATGGTTGTTCCCCACCTCTGGATGAACAATGCTTGAATTAGGTCTGTTGAATGCTGGTGTGAGGATTGTATCCATGAGTGGATTGTCCATTTCATTATTGTTCCCAGCCATTGTTTTTGCTTCTTCGAACAGAATTCCCAACTCGTTAAATGCAAGCTTTTTCCGAGCAAGTTTTTTGTTCCTCTTTTCTGCTTTAGTGATCTCCAAATTAAGTGGAAATTCTGGAAGAGTACCTCGCATACAACTTCAGAAAAGAGATCAGTAGCACTGTTCAAATAAAAAAAATTAAACAAATAATTGAAGAAAATATTCACAAATATTCACAAATCCAATCTTAAAGATCAAGATTATATGATATCAGAAACGCCAATCCCCGGCAACGGCGCCAAAAACTTGATGCTCTCCGGCAAGTATACCGATCGCACAAGTAATAAAGTGATAAATACAGTTCGTCTCCACAGGGATTAGATCTAATATCAAGTAAAAATTCTCTTAAAGAATGGAAGTTTTCAAATAGGGTTTGTGTGACAAATATTGTCAAATTGAGTGAAATTAAAAATAAAGACTTGTTTTTGTGTTTTTTGAATTGAAAAAGAAAAATAATACAATTGAAAATTGATTTTTAGAAAAATATGAGAAAAGTATTGTAGCCAGGGTTCATTCACCAAATGATCCCCGCTTTTTACTCCGGATTGATTTATAAAAATCATTTATATAATCACTCAGATAAATTATCATCTAAAAGATTTAATAGTTAACCCTCAATTCCTTGCAGGGTTAACCCTTTAATCCCATTAGAAACCCCAATTCCTTGCAATGTTTCTCATGGGATCAAGCAATGGGCGTGATAATTTAAGCATCTGCAATCGTATACACGTCTATTCCTAGCACGCATACAGATTGTTATCTTACCCCCTTTCGAGATCAAAACCCCAATATTCCTATCTAGGATTTTGATCCTCAGAATATCCCCAACTATCAGATTGATCAATTCTAATAAAGGGAATATAAAATTCGCACAGAGTAAAGATAAAGATAATTATATAAATTAAAAAATCACAAATCAATCCTTCATGTCAAGGGTTCACATATGGATCGTGACCCTGACTACAATAAAAATGATCTAGCCGATCAACATCATGATCGCTGATCTAAAATTCAACATAAAATTAAAACAAAAGATAAAGAAATACTAGATGTAGATGAAGAACGAAGAACAACTCCAGTGCTCTTCTCCTCCAATCTCCAGATCTGTCCTTGAACCCTGTATCTGTGTTTTTTTCCTTTTTTCAGATCTGCCAAGTCTCCTGACCTAATTCAGCAAATGTCACATTTATAATATTCTCTTCTCCTTCCAAAAATGCCCTCAGAAAAGACGGAGATCTGTTCCCGCAAACCCGCGCTGGTTGGCGCCGAATTGGCGCACGTTTGCGCCACTTTCCTATTGGCGCTGGTTGGCGCCACTTTTGCACACAAATGGCGCTAGTTAGCGCCACTTTCACTATTCATTGGCGCTAACTAGCGCCACTTTCACTATTCATTGGCGCTGGTTGGCGCCACTTTTGCACACAAATGGCGCTAGTTAGCGCCACTTTCACTATTCATTGGCGCTAACTAGCGCCAACTTACTTTATGTTTAGGCGCTAGCTAGCGCCAGTGCACTGACTTGCGGCGCTAGCTTGCGCCATTTCCTTTGTAAATTGGCGCTCCCTTGCGCCAACCTTCTGTGTTATTGCGCTGAGAAGCGCCACTTTCTTTCGTAAATGGGCGCTAGGTTGCGCCAACCTTCTGTCTTGCTGCGCTGAGGAGCGCCACTTTGTTGCTACCTCGCGCCACTTTGATGTCCTCGCTGACTCATAATGTGCTATAACCGTGGAAAATTGCATTAACAGGTTTGGTTTTTTTATAATTCTTCATTTATTTTCCCTGTAAAAATACAATTAAAAGGTGAATATTATTGGCATTCAAAGAATCAATATAATTAGCCAATATGTATTTAATTTGCTCTCTTATGACTCAATTCTTGTCAATTTTATCACAGAAAAATCACACTTGCCAGAGGCACATCAAGTGCCCAAGGCCTTATAAACTCCACACTATATAGCTCAACACGTCCCCTCACTCGAGAGCCCATTGGGCTTGAAGAGTGGATGATGCAACAGGCCCAACCTACTGGTGCTAAGAAATTCCACAAGAGAAAGTGGGGGGAACACTAATGCTCTGATACCATGTAAAGAACCTTGGGATAAACTACCCAAAAGTTAGCTCAAAGGATGGGAGTGCCCAAGACCTTATAAACTCCACATTAGTTGCACATACCACCAATGTGGGGCTATATATCTCAACGGTGTGTTAAAGAACCATCTCATATAAAAGTACACGTTACTAAGTGAATACCATTTTAATAGTTTTATATTATACTTCTGTAACAAATAGGTACCTGCTATTTGGTATAGAAACTGGATGGCTGTACACTTATAGTTCAAAGTTCCAAATAAATGTGTCAAAGGACTCAAACTCTTCAATCTCCTACTCAACAATGGTTAAAAAAATGCAGTCAAAGCCATAGATTTACACAGCCTCGTTGTTTTGTAGTTATAAACTAAGAAATCCATACTTATCATCCTCACACAAGTTGGGCTGAGTTTTATTTTTCTCAACCAAGTGTTCTTTTTATATTCATTAGTGGGTCAGGAAACAGGTTTATTTCATTTGTCATAATAATATTCTCCTCGGTAGGTAGCAGAAAAGTTTGAAAAAACTTAAGCCTTTAAGGCTGATTCATTTCATTGCACTTTTTACAGATGCTATACATAAGATTAGAAACTGAAGGAATGGGAGTATTTACCTTACACATCTGACGTGCATTTTCAATTGGGTTTTATAGGAGTTATGTTGTAGGAAAAGTGATTCTGTCATGTTATAGAGATTCGTTTTGCGTGCCAGAGTTTTTTTTTTTTTTTTTGCTGCGGGGACCACAAAATGTTGTGAGAATATGAAAGTTTTTGTGGTCACGTTAAATGATAGATGATAAACCCTTTACAATTATGGCTCTGGCCGGGCATCCCTGGTCCAACTATCTTTTTCTCATTCATTGGACAAACAACACTTGGATCAAAATCCAGGAAGACTTCCCTATATGTAACAATAATTAAACCAGAACAAGAATTGTTATACTTACAAACTCAAAGTTTATAAATTTTTACAAATTATACTATGTATTATTGGTAGTACATATTACTTAAGCATGAATTACCCATAGTACATAATATAATTTGTAAGAGTTTGTAAATTGATGTGCCATAGGCATATACCATTTTCCAAGTTAAAAAGAATAAAGAATTGATCACAAATAAACTGTTTTTGTATATATTTAGCTTTAATTGTTGATTATTCTATTTCAGTTATAACTTACATATTTTTATTATGAAGAAAACGGAAAATTGAAGAAAAGAAGGAATCCGCGCGAATCGCTCGGATGTTAGCACGACCCGCACGGAATTGCATTTGCCATACATATTCTCGAGAGTTGGCGCGGTTGCAGCGCCAACCCCACGCGACCCACGTGAATTTCGCAAAGGACAGGGTTGAAGAGTTTAAGTGAAGTATCGAGGGAAGAGGAAGGGAGGAATACGGACAGAAAGGCAGAAGAGTTCTAGTAGGAGGAGAACATCATTGGAGCAGATCATCGTTCTTTGTTTTTTATCGTGATTTTATTTTCTTTTCCCTTTTATAATTGTATGTGAGCCATGTCTATGGTTGGCTAGTCTTCCTTTATTGTAGTTAGGGTCACGAACTCTATGTGAACCCTTTTTACGATGAATTGATTTATTTTCGCTCATTTATTTTAATATATTTTATCTCTACCCTGTGCGTATTGTATATTTTCTCTATAAGACTTGATCAACCTCATAGGAGGAGATAGTTTGGGAATTAGGGCTCGCAATGGGAATATTGAGGTTTTGATTCTGAAAGGGGTAAAGTAACAATTTATTCATGCTCTACGGATAGACTTGTGTGAATTGCAGTCGTCTAATTTATCGTGGTTATTGCTTAATTTCACGCGGGATTGCTAAGGGATTGGGGTTTCAACTGGATTAAAAGGTTAGGTTACCAAAGAATTGGGATTTAACTAATTATTTTTAGATGATAATTTGTCTGAGTTATTTTGATAAATTAGTGTTGATCAATCCAGAGTTTAAGGCGGGGATCATATGGTAAGTGTATCTTAACTACAATGCTAAAAAAATCCATTTCACTGTTTGCATGATCTAAATCTATTTTACAATTTAAATTCAGCATTTTTATTAAAGGGGAAGATATTGTGACAACCAAGTTATGTTACTACCAAGTGACTACCAATCAATCTCACCGTTAGATCGATTATCTTGATCCAATGGTTATATTTATTTCCATCTTTGTATGGTCATAATTCCCCATATTTAAAGTGAAAGCATTAAATATGGGAAATCATAACCATACAAAGGTGAAAATAAATATAAAGTATTAAATTTGGGAAATCATGACCATACAAAGATGGAAATAAATATAACCATTGGATCAAGATAATCGATCTAACGGTAAGATTGATTTGTAGTCACTTGGTAGTAACATAAATTGGTTGTCACAATATCCTTCCCCTTTATTAAAATTCCAATTCTCAAAATCAATTGTTACTCAATTCGAATTTGTCTAACTTAAAGAGAATAATTATTGTGATATTTGGTGATACAATCTCTGTGGGAACGATACTGTACTTTCACTCTTTTACTTGTACAATTCGGTATACATGCCGAGATCCATCATAAATATAACATATCTCATTCAGAACTAGATCCCAAAACTTATAGTAGTGCATTTTGCACAACTTCTTTTGCCTAATCAATCAAAAACAAAATGAAAGCACTAGAAACATGGTGACTGTAACAGCCCGTTGTACACCGGTATTGTTAACATTAATTATGATACTAAGCGTAGTTACAATCACAGTAATTGAGTTAATTAAATTACGGGCAAACTTTTTTCTTTTAATACTTTCCTTTCTCTAAACATTACCTTTTTTCGTAATCAATTAAAACAACACCATAATTGTAAATGCAAGTTCGCGGAATCAATCAATTTACTAATGTCTCTAATCTTTCTTTTTACTCAACTCATTTAAACTTATCATGTTACTCTCACATCTTACCATGTTGTAGTTCTATTCATTAGCTACGCGTGGTTTCAAACCGTGCACCATTCGGAGTTCTACAGACTAAGTTAGGCCCTTTATTTTAGTCTAGAAAAACCATTATTTTCAAAATTTACACTGTGGTAATCAATTACCAGGGGGTGGTAATCGATTACCCAAAGTTCCAAAATGAGGCAGTAGCTCCATTTCGGTCCCCTGTTCTCTGGTAATCGATTACCAAGCTTTGGTAATCGATTACTGAACTAGGTAATCGATTACCAAGCTTTGGTAATCGATTACTGAACTAGGTAATCGATTACCAATGCTCTGGTAATCGATTACTTGGTTCACAGAGGCATATTTTTCGTCCCCTGTTGCATGGTAATCGATTACCGGGGGTGGTAATCGATTACTATGCAGCAAAAGTGACAGATGACAGCTTTTAAGGTATAAAATGAGTGATGTAATCTATTCCTAACACCTTAACACTCCACATAGACCTTACACATATACTAATATAGGCTCTAGGCCCTTCCATCATGCATTTTCATTATAGAATGCATCCATTACAAAAGTTCTTAAGATAATGGCCATTTTACATCATGAATGGTCCATTTACAACATAAGTGTTCCCATGCCTCAAATACAACATATGTGGCTATGGACAAGTCCCATGCTCACTCAAAATATACAATTAATCCAAGGCATGAATATACAACAATTACTAAGACTTAGAACATAATCATGAACACTACAAAAGCATAGAAATCACATCATGCAATATGTTCATGACCTAAGTCTCAAAACACTAAATAACATGCTATGTGCACTCAATAGACTCCTCCAAAATGTCATGCTAGCCCAATGCACCACATGCAACCGCCATCTACTAAGTGGGCTTCTTGCCCGAAGCTCCTACTGGCTCATAATGCCCTGAAATGATGTCACAAAACGCGGGGTAAGATATACAAATATATCTCAGTAAACCAAGGGTAGTAGAGGCTTTCTCCACCCCATGGCTCACTCAATGTGCAACTATAACATTATACAATATGCATGACATACAATATTACCAACAACTGGGGACAACCCAAGAACATCCACATTAGGATTACGTTTGAGGACCCCATCATATAACTCCCGGGAACCTTCCTGGTGCCTCTCCCATGGATGAGATGACCCCATGGCAAAACCCAACTGGAACTTCTCATGAGCCCTATCCAGCGGAAGTCCCTCGTTAGGATCATCCTGGTGCCGCTCCCAGAGTCGGCCCCACAACAAAACCCGACTGGAATCCCCAGCGGGATTATCCAGCGGATGTCCAAACCAACTCACGTCTACTGGCCAGCGACCAAACAATTTCACACATAACTAGCAATAAAGCATGAAAGCACAAAATCACACAATGCTATATACACAAAATCCAACCACAACCTTTCACTAGGTGTGGTGGAGCACACAAGGGATTAAACTCCAGTTCCAAGGGTTTACCTCAACACCGAAAGTCCCGTTCCACACGTACACTGCAAGTCACTCTTCCACAATCACGTCCGTGTGAGGCATCCTACAATGATCAACATCTTTCCACATTACTCAAACCTCAAATTCATGACAATTCGCCCTTTTTTTCTAAGTTAAAATCCCATTTTTTTCTCTTAAATTTTTCATGGCATTTCTAGCTCACACACATCATTCTAAGACATTTTCATCTAATAGCATTTTCCAATTGAGCTCCCTATCATCACACATCTAAGATTAAAGACTTAGAGTTCATATTTCTAGATCTACAAAATCAACCGTAAAAATACTACAAATATACTCACAATCGACGATTGACACTCCATCAAGGTTCACCCAAGCAAAGAGAAGTCCAATGGCTCCAAGACCACCCAAAACCCCCAATATTTCGGATCTGCCCTTGCCCAATAGCGCCCCAAAGAAGTGATTTCAAGGCTTGAGAGTATCACCAATGGCTTTAGAAGGTGCTTTACAATAAATTTCAACACCAAAATCAAAGGATTTGGTTGAGGATTTTTCAAATGGTGAACGAAGAAATAGGTGGTTTGTTCATGAATGGGGGGGGGGGGGGGGAAGCTCACGGGCAGGAAAAGAAAAAGGAAGAAGAAAGAACGCGTGGGGGGTGTGAGGAACTTAAGTGGATTTGGTCACGCGGGTCCCACACGCGATTTAACTTTAATCCGATCACTGATTCTGATCACAGATTCTTAATCTACTTATTTTTCTGGTTCATGACATATTTTTATTTCCTAAAAATATTGATAAAAATTTCACACTTATCGATACACTCATACCGCAGTATTTTACACTAGAAAATCACTAATTATCAATTTTTCACAAATTTGCCTATTCACTCAATTTTACGCCCTGAGTCCGTTTCCGGCATTATTTTTGTCATATGAAGTCTCATACTCAATTTTTTATGCCTAGGGATACGTGGTTGGTAATTTACCATTTTGCCTTTTTTGCCCATTTTGGCGTTAATTCTCAGATTTTCACTACTCCATCCATTTTAATTTCACATTATCATACAAAACACACATTTAAATTTATGAGGTGTTATAGTGACCCAGTTTTTTGATGAGTAATATTTTCTGATGTGTTTTGAGTAATATCGTCTAGGGTTGGCAAAACGGGCCAACCCGGCCCAACCCTCATTCGACCCGTAAAAAACGGGTCGGGTTAGGGTTGGCCCGAAAAAAAAATGAGCCAGAAAACCCAACCCAGCCCGACCCGAGTCGGGTTAGGGTTAGCTCGCGGGTTAGCTCGATAATCAGCTCGCTGGTTGGCTCGGAAAAAAGTTCGCAGGTTGGCTCAAAAAAAGCTCTTGGGTTAGCTTGAAATGATGCAGTGGGTTGGCTCGCGGGTTGGTTAGCTCGAAATATTGTCTCGCGAGTTGGCTCAAAAAAATTGATTTTTGTGGAACTAGTCTTATTTGTCTCCAACACTACATAAACCAAGTATGCCATAAACCAGCTCCATAAGTCTACACATTCACCATTGAATAACCGGACTTTGAACTTGACCATTTCGGCTTCAATCTCATACATGGACCATCCGTGTGCGCCGCTATCACATGAAAACCATTACCAACGTTGTATCTTCAAGAAACAAACAAACAAATAATTTTTTTTTTGTTTACATCAAATAAAAACATAAAAGAGATTATAAATTTATACTGCTAGTGTTTACTTTTCTCCAACAGAAAAAGCAACTAAACAAGACATGTTACGGGTGAAGAAGTAGCGTCCACCAGGCTTTAAGTCATAAACAGTTTTGGAGTTTTCATATATATATATTTTTAATACAATCATATTATTATTTTTTAATTAAAAAATTACCCAACCCGTGAGCTGGCCGGTTTGACCCGCGGGCTGGCTCATTTGGGTCTAGGTTGTATCGGGTCGGGTTGAGTCGGGTTGGCAGCTCATTTAGGCCAACTCAACCCGACTCATTTAGGACGGGTTGACTCGTTTTTTCCATCCCTAATATCACCAATATGCAAATCATGTAATTAAGTCCAGCATATACATTTCAAGAAGATTAAATCAGTAGCGAAATAATTGCTTTTTGCTAAGAATGTTGGGCCATATAAGTTCAACCAAAATTATAATTACAAAAATACCTTGATTTCCGCCTCAAAACGACGTCGCTTTGGGTTCACTGTAGATAAGTTATCTACATTGACTGTAGAAAAAGCTAATCCTATATATATATATATATATATATATATATATATATGGATTTAATGTCTCTACAATAAATATAGATAAGTTATTTACATTCACTTCCAAAGAGATGTTGTTTTGGGTTGAAACATTAAAAAACTATAATAAGAAAACTATTATAACCCTGGAATAAATTCTAATTACAAAAATACTTTGATTTCCGTCTGTTAAAGAACCTTGGGATACACCACCCCAAAATGTAGTTCACATGATGGGAGTGCCCAAGGCCTTATAATCTCCACATTAGTTGTTCATCCAACTAATGTAGGACTATATATATATATATATATATATATATATATATATATATATATATATAAATTCCATATATAGAAAGTGGGAGGCGGTGAGATTTCGAACGCTCTGATACAATGTCAAAGAACCTTGGGATACACCACCCCAAAAGCTAGCTCACAGGGTGGGAGTTCCCAAGGCCTTACAAACTCCACATTAGTTGTTCATCCAACAAATGTAGGACTATATATCTCAACACCGTCCAAAACGACTTCGTTTAGGGCTAAATGTAGATAACTTATATACATTGACGGTAGAAAAAATGAACTATATATATATATATATATGGGGATACTTTGTCTGCAACAGCCGTAGATAGTGTTATCTACAGCTGACACAGAAAAGTGGGTCCCACAACTTAAAAAAAAAAAAAACGGGTTCCGGATCCTGACTTGCTGTAGGTGCAGCAGCTGCAAAAATCATTTTGCCTATATATATATATCGATTTCAATTTTCTCATGCAGTAGGAGAAAATTTTCCTCATGTTATAGATATATCTTGTGTTGGGCGCCCACATTTATTAAAAAAAAATCTTATGTGGAGCCCACAAAAATCGAAGGGACACTAGTGAAAGAAAATAAGTCCACTATAACATGAGAAAATATTTTCCATATATATATATAAGATGCCAAATGTATATTCAATAAAAAAATCTTCAAATTTATAGGTCGTTCTTGTTCCAACATTAATTATACCAATCAACTAAGAGTCTGTTTGGATCCTCTCTTTTTTAAACTAAAAGCTACTTATAAGCTAAAGCTAAAAAAAAAAGTTAAAAGCTATTTGGTAATTACATAAAAAATTTAGCTTAAAAATTACTTAAAAGCACATATTTCAAGAAAATTATCTCGCTCTACCTTTATAACTCTTTATTTAAAAAACACACACACAATTCAAGAAAAGTATATAAGGGCTTAAAAAAAACTGCTCCTCCTAGAAGCTTTTAGCTTTCAGTTTTAAGCTTTTTCTTCATTATAAAAAAAGAGCTTTTTCATTGTAAGCTTTTTCCAAAACCTTTTTGGGTTAACTTATTCTTATAAGTAACTTCTACTTAAATAAAAGAGGATCCAAACATGCACTAAATATTTTTATTCGAATAACTTTTTAGTTGTTTGGAAAAAAATAATAATAAATTAAACCTATATTTATTTTTTATTTTTTTGTTGTGACAAAAAGTTTACGAGAAAAAAGTTACTTTTTTTCACCCAAAAAAAGTTACTTTTAAGATCATATTAATTATGGGAAAAAGAATTCTTATGTTGTATGAGAGCTCTCTTCTCATGTCAGTGAGAGTTCATTTTACGTGCAATAATTTTTTTTGTTTTCTTTATTTTTTATGTGTGAGCCTCACCATGAATTTGAGTGTGTAGGAAATCTTCTCCTCTCCAATGACATGAGAAAAACATTACCCATTAATTATATCATAAACTTCAATGGAAGTTTGACGTGATACTTATAAGAGAAAAAGATTTCTCATGTTGCATGAGAAATTCTCTCTCCTACCACTCTAATTTCGATGTCCGTGCCAATCACTTTTTTTTTTTTTTCTTTAAGGTGGGCCGCACGCCTTTCTCTCTATGTAGGAAAACTTGCATTTCGTATGCAACATGAGAACTTGTAAGCCCTACTTATAAATGATATATTAACATGAGTAAGGATATTCTAACTACCAAAAAATTTTTCTACTAACTTACCACCCATCACATCACCATTGGATAAAAGAGACAGAATGTCAAAAAAATTTTGAAGAGAAAGAAAATGTTAATCTAATGGTGATTAGATAGGTAGTAATTTGGTAGTGAAAAATTTTGATAGTAAAAATATCCTTCCTCTATTAACATAGATCACCTATCTTGAAGAGATTAAATCTTATCACTTGAGTTAATGAGACCTCTATACGAAACTTTAATTCAATTTTTTTTTCTTTATATGTTATTTCAGAATTGCTAAAGTGTTTCTGAAAAGATTTGTGCTTTATCAAGACGAAGTTGCACAACGGGTCGGCCCGCTTCTACCCGCCCCGCCATTAACTCATTAAAAACGGATGATTTTTGTAATAAATAAAATTTTTCTTCTTTATTTTTTTCTAGGAGATACTAAGATAATTTTTTTTTTATATAACAAAAGCTTAGTGACAAATAAAATTCTATCTATTAGTAAACAAAAAAAAACTTACTCGCTGGCCAACCCGCCCCGATCCACCGCCAACCCATTTTGACCCACAACTAAGCGGGGCGGGTTGAGGTGGTTGGTGGGTTAAAATGTATAGCCCAACCCATCCCATTTTGACGGTTTGGCGGATTGACCCTTCGTGTTTAACCCAAAATATGCGGTCACACTTACACAGCCCAAAATCACTGTGCTATTTTATCTTTTCAGCCGTGCACTGTATTACTATTGACTAATATATAATTTTCTTATGCAAATTTGTATTTTATAAATAGGGAAAAACTATTTTTATGTTAAATGTGATAATTTTCTCTCCTACACACCCTTCGATAACTGTGCCACATTTTTATTTTTTTTATTTTTCAGGTGGCGAAGCCCACAAATTTATTTTTATGACATGAGATAACTTATCTCCTTTAACATGAGATTAATAAAACCCTTATAAATATAGTTATAACTAAGTTTAACAAGAAATTAGTCAAAGTCATTGAACTCAAATACGATCATATTTCATATATATCAAGCCAACCCATCGGTGACACTTCAGAATCAAATAATAACTTAATGTAATAGAATACAACAATTTAAATTTTTAAATTACATATTCAGAAAAAACAGTTAAAAGAATGATGATTGGTGTTTCATTAAATAGTTTACAATGGCATTATGGCAGAGAGAAAAAGATTTTAGCAACATTTTAATTTAGTTCTTTAAAGTTAAAAGAATTATTATTAACCAAAAACCATGACTTTGTGTACATAACTAGAACGCATAGGAACCTTGCTCGCAGGAATGTGCATGGGTCGAACCAAATCGGATTTTTTGAAAAACCGAACCGAATTGGTTTAAATGGTTCGGTTCGAAAGTGGTTCGGTTGGGTCCAAAACTGGTTCGGTTCGGTTCGAAAGTGGTTCGGTTCGTTTCGGAACCGGTTCGAGTCGACCATCTTTTGAAAGGAAAAAAATTTAAAAAATAAAGTTATAAAATTTAATTTGGTTTGGTTTGAAAATGGTTCGGTTCGGTTCGGAAACGGTTCGGTTCTTAAACCGGTTCTAAAAATTGGTTCGGTTCTTAAACGGTTCTAAAAACCGGTTCTTTAAAAACCGGTTCGGTTCATGAACTAATTTTTTAAAACCGGTTATTTTATGGAGCGGTTCGGTTCATAGTTTAACCCATTTTTTGATTATTTTGCACACCCCTACTCGGAACACTCTTTCTGTTAGTGGCATTACGTCTATTAACAAAACAAAACCAATATCTGGAAGAGAAAGAAATGGAAAAGAATTTGTATATTCATTTTTGCTATATTTCTGTACAAAAGGAATGGTGAGATATATACACCAAGTTGAAGATTCCAGAAGCAATTCTGTTGTAACAAACCATAACAAACCAGCTGACGTGGCCACTAACTAACAGAAAGAATAAATGTAAAAAATACAAAGAATAAAAGAGACATATTGTAATACTCCCCCTCAAGATGGGGAGTAAATGTTAATGATTCCCATCTTGGATAAGAGACCAGAAAAAAGGGAATGAGGCAGAGACTTGGTGAGCATGTCTGCAAGCTGATGAGAGGAGCTGATATGAAAAGTCTTTAATGTGCCACGGGAGATGCAATCACGAACCAGATGACAGTCAATTTCAATATGTTTGGTACGCTCATGAAAAACCGGGTTGGCTGCTATGTGTAAGGCAGCTTGGTTATCACAGAACAAATGCGCCGCAGAAGGATGAGGGAAGCCAAGATCCTTGAGTAAATGCAGTAACCAAAGAACTTCGCATGTGGCATGAGCCATGGAACGGTACTCAGCCTCGGCTGAGCTGCGAGAAACCGTATGTTGCTTCTTAGACTTCCAAGAGACTAGAGAGTTGCCAAGAAAAATACAGTATCCAGAAATGGACCGTCGGCTGTCTGGACAGGAAGCCCAGTCCGAGTCACAAAAAACTTTCAGTTGAGAAGATGAAGTAGAAGAAAAAAACAGACCTTGACCAACAGAAGCCTTGACATAAGCAAGCACACGATGAGCAGCTTGTAGATGAGGTACCCGAGGAGTAGCCATGAATTGGCTGAGATGATTTACAGCAAAACAGAGGTCCGGTCTTGTAATTGTTAAATACAACAGTCTTCCAACAAGCCTTCGAAAAACAGTAGGATCAGGAAGAAGATCCCCATCATGAAGGGACAGCTTGGAGTTAACTTCAAGAGGAGTGAATTTAGGTTTGCAACCAGATAAACCTGAATCTTGGAGAATATTTAGAGCATAGTGATGTTGACAGAGGGAGATTCCTTTCGAAGAGCGAGCTACCTCCAAACCCAAGAAATATTTAGCAGGTCCAAGATTCTTTAGATGAAATTTGCTGTCCAAGAGGGATGTAATATTCTGCACCTCAGAAAAATTATTAGACACCACAAGAATATCATCTACATACACCAACATGGCTGTAAAATTAGAATGAGAATTTTTTACAAACAAAGAATAATCAGCCTGTGATTGAATGAAGCCAAGAGAGACCAAGGTAGACGAAAATTTGGCAAACCATTGCCTTGAGGCTTGCTTGAGCCCATATAGAGACTTGTGTAAACGGCAAACAGCATTTGGAAGGGACTCCCCCTGTCCATGATATCCGGGTGGCAGTGTCATGTAAACCTCTTCAAGGAGATCTCCATGCAAAAAAGCATTATTGACATCCAATTGTATGAGATGCCAATTGTTGAGGACAGCTAGAGCTAGAATTACCCGAACTGAGGTGAGCTTGGCTACTGGGGAAAAAGTTTCTGAAAAATCTACACCCTCTTGTTGTGTGAACCCTTTAGCAACTAAACGGGCCTTGAATCTTTCAACAGAACCATCAGCATTGTATTTTACCTTGTAAACCCATTTGCAGCCAACAGCATGCTTACCAGGAGGAAGGGATACAACAGTCCAAGTATGATTATTTTTTAGAGCCAATAATTCAGCATCCATTGTTGACTGCCATTCAGGGAGCTGAGAAGCCTCAGAGTAAGTGGATGGTTCAAAATGGGCAGTAAGGGAGTTGACAAAAGCAGAATATGTAGGAGATAGTTTGGAATACGAAAGAAAATGGGAAAGGGGATGGGCAGTAGAGGAAGAACATATGTAATCTGCTAAATGGGTAGGAGGTTTTTTAGGTCTAGTTGGTCGAATGGCCAAAGGGGTAGGAGAAGGTACAGGAGTGGGTGGTGGGGTGGATATGGAGTTCAGAAGAGGCGTCTCAGGAGTAGCATGGATGGTGACATTGATTTGGCGCTGTCGTTCCTCTTGGAGTACAAGAGAGAAAACGCGAGCAATCGAAGGAAGTGGATCCATAAGAAGAATCTGGGCTCGAACTGAAGAAAAAGATTCATTGAGCCCCATGAGGAACTGAAGAGCTTCGTGCTGTTGTTGTGAAACGGTGAGCTGCCGTAGACCTCCACAAGTACATGGTGGCGTGGGTATGTATGCCTGAAGTTCATCACAGAGGGTTTTAAGCCTGGTGTAGTATGAATTGACGTCAAGCGACCCTTGATGAAGAGATGAAATCTCCTGCTTCAGTTGAAATATGCGAGGACCATTGGATTGCTGAAACCGAGTGCGTAGATCCGCCCAAATATCATATGCATTGGGGAAATAAACTAAACTATCAGCGATGGCTTTGGATACAGAATTAAGGATCCAAGAAATGACCATGGAGTTGCAACGGTTCCATGACGAAAAGAGAGGGTCTGTATCTTGAGGACGAGAAACAGAGCCATCGGTGAAACAGGATTTGTTCTTGGCAGTGAGTGCTAATAGCATTGCTCGACTCCATGAATTGTAATTTGTGCCATCAAGAGTGTGGGTCACAAGAACGAGACCAGGATGGTCACTATTCTGCAAAAAATATGGATTCGAAGCATCCTCCATGACTGGGGATGAAGTGGAGGATTGTTCAGATGAAGGCGGGGGGCGATTGGGGCCACGAGCCATCAGGATTTATCTGATACCATATTAACAAAACAAAACCAATATCTGGAAGAGAAAGAAATGGAAAAGAATTTGTATATTCATTTTTGCTATATTTCTGTACAAAAGGAATGGTGAGATATATACACCAAGTTGAAGATTCCAGAAGCAATTCTGTTGTAACAAACCATAACAAACCAGCTGACGTGGCCACTAACTAACAGAAAGAATAAATGTAAAAAATACAAAGAATAAAAGAGACATATTGTAATAACGTCAACTAAAGCCTTGTAATTCTTATTTATTATTTTATTTATTTATTTTACGTCAATCATCAGAATGTCATTTTACAATGCCATCAAAGTTTATTAAATTTTAGAATTAATGACTCCAGCTTTTGGTTAACTATATTCTGCTTTTGTCCTCCAAATGAAGAATAACAAGAAACAGAATGAATATGCATTCTTCAATTCCAGCGTGGTTATATTCCAAACTCAAAAACTGGATTCCTCGGTTGATGGTCGCGTCAAGAAATACCTCAAGCTGTTAGCAAGAACCTGCCACATGGTAGATATGAATTTTAATCAGTTGAAAGTCCAGAAACTAAAAAAACTGGCAAACCGGAACAGTGGTAAAACTGTTCTTTTATGACTGAAAGGTGTCTCTTTACAATTTATGTAAGGGTAAGACTACGTACAAGAATTTCCTCCACCTAATAAGCACAGACACGTGCTTTGAAAAAAAAAATTACGCATCGGACACGCGTCCGACATGCAGTCAACATTTCGGGACACGTGGTCAACTCTCCGACACGCTCAGACACGTTTTTCCGACACACAATCAACTTTTTCGGACATGTGGTCAACGCTCGGACACACATTTTTATTATTTGTTTAGACTTAATTTTTTTATTAACTAAAAACAAAAAAATCATTTATAAATTAAGTTTCTTCTGTTATGAAATTTGACATGAAAAATTAATAATGTACGAAAAATTATTATTTTTTATATTTATGTTATAAAACTTGAATATTTGATTGGTTATATGACTTATTATGGACTGTTATATGTATTAAATATAAATTTTATTATATATATTAAAAATTATTTAATATCAAAACGTGTCCCAACGTGTTGAAAAATGTCATTTTTTAGAATTAACATGTCGGCGTGTCGTGTCATGACCCGTGTCCGTGCATCATAATCCTCCACCCCACACTCGCTAGTCGGGTTTAACGGGGAGTACGTTTTTTTTTTTTTTTTGTTTTTTAGAGTTCAGAAACTGACAATGTTGGTTTCTCATCACTCAATAAAATTGTTACCTGCTGGAGAGGCTTGATGATGGCTTTACCCTTGTAGCTGACATGAAACTTTGCCTTAGCCAACAGCCCCTATGTTTTACACCAAAGCTTTCATATATGTAACTGAGACATCCCTTTTCTCTTTTTTATTTTTATAATAATAATAATAATAATAATCAGATTGACACATTCAGAGTTTGAATGATTAGGAATGAAAAAAATAAATTTGCACTTCTGGCTATGAGATACTTACCTCTGTGTCAAATTCTCCGGATTCAACAGCAATGTTAATGTCAGTAATGATCTTTACAAGATCCACCAGTAATCCAGGCCTATCAGCTGTCTCCACATAGAGCAAACTGCAACAGAAAAAACAGATAAGCCAACAACATACTTGTATTGTCTATAGATAAGCATCATATTAATTTTGAGTATGGCTCATACTTTGTATTCAGACGAGGAATCTTGTTGGCAGAGTCAATAGAAAGCCAACTGAGAGGAGTCCGGGGAAGCCGCCCCGACGGAGGTGCAGGGGGTAGCGCCCCCGGGCTCGTAGAGACCCGGCACTGTTATTGGCCTTTGACTTATTGTAATTTTATTTTTCTTAGTGGTTTGACTTGAGCCCATGAATAGTTGCTGTTAGGGTTTTCTAAATTCTATTTATATTCCCTTATAAATCGAGTGACTTGTAACTATGAAGCACCGACACCGACATGGCGTTTTCGATACGTTCCAAATACGTTCTCGATACGACCATTAATTCGCCGATACGATACAATACGTTTCCGATATGTTCCCGATACGCGTATCGGATACGTTGGAAAAAAAAATTCGGAGTATCGGTGCTTTTGTAATAAGTGACGGTGAGATGAATATAGTACAGACAAGCTTGACGTAGCATATATTGAATGAATCAGGATAAATAACCGAATGATCTTTCTCTCATCCTTTTTCTTTTCATTATCAATTTGTGTGTTGTGCGATTGTCGATTTTCAACAAATCAAAAGTTGGTATTGAGCATGCTCAGCACAAGGTTGTGTCAGGGCTAAGATCTCAAATTATTATGCGAGGTTTCAACTAAGCAATTTTCTGTTTGGATCAGAATAACTATTATGTTAAGGAAGAAGCAGATATTTAATTGCATCACCTTCGATCAGGGCCATCACTAGTGATGGTTAAGTGGGTTGCTATGTCCACATCAACCTGAAATATTTAAAAAATATATATAAACCAGATTCCACTAATAAGATCAGAGAAAATTAAACCAACACAAAGTATTCATCACCTGTTCCTTTGGAGGCACAAGTCCAAAAGCTGCTCCCAGAGCTAACTGTGCGCTTGATTCCTTGACAAAACAGTTTGAAACACATAACTCTAATTAAAAGCACAGAACTCACTGATGGTATCTAACCAATTATCATGCTCCAAAATAAGAGAAGGGAGAGAATGAGAATAGTTGGGAAGCATACCGGGTGATATTGAATCATATTATTTAATATTGTCAAACGGATTGCCTCTAACAATTCTGGATCTTCCACTTTTCTACCGGTATCACTGCAAACAAAGCTCCACCAACATATCCAATGATCATTAGTAGAGAATCTTGTTGAGATATATAGTCCCACATTGGTTGGATGAGCAACTAATGTGGAGTTTATAAGGCCTTGGCCACTCCCACCCTTTAAGCTAGTTTTTGGGGTGGTGTATCCCAAGGTTCTTTACAAATCTAGTTAAAAACTTGAAAGGTGAAAACGAACCAAACAAGTTTCATTGTGCTAGACTAAATTTATGGTATGTAATTGTTGAGATTATAAAACCATTAATATAGCTTCACCCAATAACTAAGTTTTTGGGTTGAATTGTTCTTTACATGATATCAGAATCTCGTGTCTCGGGTTCGATCCTCGCCGTCCCTTACTTTCTCTTGTGGAATTTCTTAGCACAGTTAGGCTGAGCTTATTGCATCATCCACCTTTCAAGCCCAATGGGCTCTATTGTGAGGGAACGTGTTGAGATATATAAAACCATTAATGTAACCTCACCCAACAGCTTAAGATTTTGGGTTGAATTGTTTTTTTACAGTAATTACAGAGGTCAATTGAAGGGCCGGCTTGGCTCAGCGGTAAGTTTGCTTGCCATGGTGTGTCAAGTCGCGGGTTCGAATCAATCTCTCTGCAAAAAGCAGGGGAAAGACTCCCTAGAGTATTCCCTTTCCCAGACACTCACGAAGTGGATATTTGAACTGGGTCGGCCCTTTAATTACATAGGTCAATTCTAAGGTCTATTTGAATGCAAAAGATGTGATTAGAAGCCCCAAGCCCTAGTGGAACCTTACTTTAGAAGCCATCTATAGGACTTCGGCTACGAAAACAGTGCCTACTAAACTCATTTTGCAATCTATGATATCTGAAATATCTTAAAACCTTTTTAGCCATTCATTTTCTTGTTCCATTTCTTTAGACATGATCTCAAATGAACTTTTCTTGTTGTCTATGTACAATAATTGAATGATAGAGGAGCCACCTCAGTACTAAAAGTTATTATTCACAAGTACAGAACAAGGGCATTATTAACAATCACTTAGCATACTTCAGCAATTAAAAAAAAACACGAGCAATGATAGGAATGTAGGATAGGACAATAATAATGTATTATCATAACACGTAAAACTTACGCTTTTGTGATGCAAAACTTGTTGTGCTTGCCAGAGGAATCCAGAAAGACATTTGCCTTAACAACATTAAGTCCTAAGTTTTTTAATGCATTCATCTGAAACCCAGGTAAAGAATAGATATTTTAGAACCATTTTATTAACGCTTATCATCAATTATCTCTCAATGAAATTGGAAGAAATAATACAGAACAGAAAACTGCCTACCCACAAATATACATATACATACACACACATATATATTACACCACATATATATATATATATATATATATATATATATATATATATATATATATATATATATGGTAAAATCATTTCTGCAGCCGCTTTACGTACAACAATGACAGTTGTATAGTTATGATTCCCCACATTTAATGCTTTCATCTTTTGTATGATTATGATTCCCCGCATTTAATACTTTCACGTATATATATGGCAAATATTTGATTGTTGTACGTACAGCAGCTGCAGAAATATAAACCCCTATATATATATATATATGTATATATATATATATAGGAAAAAATGAAAATAAAGTGACTCGACGGTCCAGTGCACTAAGTTCTCGTGCGAGAACATAGTCCAAAAAGTATTACAATGGTGTTCTCCCGAGAGAGCATAGATATGACTTTTACTATAACTGTGTTCTCGCGGGAGAACATAATGCACTGGATCGATTTTTACATCCAGTCACTGTACACTCACTAAACCCATATAAAATGTTTGATAAGTAAAACATGAGCACCAATATATTTTAGAGAATGACTAACAGTATCAAGAAGTGCCCCAAGCCGATCACCAAAGGTTATCTCCACCACAGTTGCATTTGGATCAGAGTCTTGATCAATTATAACTATGGGAGTTGGAATGGTATCAGCCTCACCTTGATTTCCATCCTTTTCTCCAAAGAGAAGTTGAAATCAAATGTTTTAGTGTGAAAGTCAACAAGCATGAGAAAAATGGAAGTACTGCCTATTCACATGCAATAAAAATGACAACCGTATTGGTTGATGTTGCTAAATACCTCCACATCAGTCACAGTTGTTGTTGCTCTAGGGATGTTTGTAATTCCTGAAGATGACAATCTGAGAAAATAGTACATACAATTAACAGATAATGAACACATCATTGTGCACAGTCCTAGCATGTTACACTCCTCAAGTTTTAAGCCTTCCAGAAATTGAAGATATTAATCAATGAATGTTTTCAGTATTCATCCTGCCTACTAGCTTACTCAATCAGATCACAGTAAGACCTCCAAGTGTTCTACATACAGCTATGGCAAGATTTAAGGTTGCAACATAAGGGCTAAACGATGGAACCCAGAAAAATACACTACTGAATTCATTAACAACGGAGGTATAGCCTCTTTTTATATACACTAATACAATATAAAATGCAGAAAATAAACCCAGAAAGCCTCAGCTCCCCCTCAAATCAAATACCAAGGCTCAAGAGTTCCCTAGAGGTGTTGAGATATATAAAACCATCAATGTAGTCTCACCCAATCGCTTAAGCTTTTGGGTTGAATTGGTTCTTTACATGGTATCAAAGCCTCGTGTTGCGGGTTTGAACCTCACCGCCCCCTACTTTATTTCTAGTGGAATTTCCTTCTTCGCACAGGAAGGTGGGCCTGTGCATTGTCCACCCTTCAAACCCAGTGGGCTCTCGTGTGAGGGAACGTGTTGAGATATATAAAACCATCAATGTAGCCTCACCCAATAGCTTAAGTTTTTGGGTTGAATTAGTTCTTTACAAGAGGTCTCCTAATTTCCCCACTAAACCAGTATTGAATACATGCATAACAGAAACATCACCCTAAACTTCTATATATACTAATTCCAAGATGCTAATGGGCTTGAATTATTTATTATAGGTCCATCACTAAATAAATAAAACAAATTAGCCATTAGTTCCATAAGATATTTTTGTGCACCAAGAGTTTTTAGGAGTGTTAATTGAATTAAAGCAAATTGAAGGGCCAGCTTGGCTCAGCGGTAAGCTTGCTTGCCGTGGTGTGTCAGGTCGCGGGTTCGAATCAGCCTCTCTGCAAAAAGCAGGGGAAAGGCTGCCTGAGCCATTAGTTCCCTTCCCCAGACACTTTTGTGCACCAAGAGTTTTTAGGAGTGTTTATTGAATTAAAGCAAATTGTGAAGTGAAATATTACAGCAGAAACTTACTACAAGAAAAAAAGGACAACATAATAGAAGCTCGAATTCTACTACATACAAGCAACAAAGAATCCAACTCAGCATACCTTGTTTTGTGAAGAATGTAACATGGTTTAGTAGCATCAAACACAGAGGAAGACTTGAGGAAAGGGGCACTGCAAATGGTTTTATCCAAAGCTCTCAAGCTGTTATCAGCACTCAAGTGAAGTCCAAGACTGCAAGCAGACATAGCCACAGCCATTTTGGTCTCTCTTCAAAGTAATAACTTGAGCAGAGATAAATGAAGGAATATGAGAAAGTGAGAAAATTCAAATATTTTAGAGTAGAGAAGAACTCAAATCAAATGACATGAGTTAGCAAAAAGAAGAGAAATAGTAAGAAACAAAAGAACAAGAAGAATGAAGATAAA
>JAVKPL010006015.1:0-24986 GCA_032173675.1 Gastrolobium villosum | reverse complement strand
CACAGTAATTGGTTAATTAAATTACGGGCAAACTTTTTCCTTTTATCATATTCCTTTTTATAACAATATTCGATTCCGTAATTAATTAAATCAACACTATAATTGTAAATGCAATACGCGGAAGCATCTAGCTTAACAACAACACTAAACTTTTCTTTTTATTCAACTCATTTTAAATCCATCAACTTATTATCATTTCTTACCAAGTTCTAGCCCTTTACATAAGCTACGCGTGGTTTCAAACCGCGAATCATTTGGAGTTCTACCCAACAAGTTATGCCCCTTTCTTTAAGTCAAGAAAACCTGAATTTTCAAAAATTGCACTGTGGTAATCGATTACCAGTGGGTGGTAATCGATTACCACCTGTCAAAAATGAGGCAGTAGCCAAATTTTGGACCTCCTCTGCTCTGGTAATCGATTACCAAGCTTGGGTAATCGATTACCTCACATGGTAATCGATTACCAAGCCTCAGTAATCGATTACCAGTGAAGACAGTAGCTGATTTTTCGTCCCCTGTTGCATGGTAATCGATTACCATGCTTGGGTAATCGATTACTATGCAGCAAAATGACAGATTACAGCATTTTAAGCCCCAAAAAGGGTTGTGTAATCCATCCCTAACCCCTTGATACTCCACACCACACTTAAACATACTATAATTAAGGCCCTAGGCCCTTCAAACATGCATTTTCATTAAATTAAGGATCATTTACAAGTCTTTAATCCAATGGCCATTTTACAACAATTATGGACCATTTTACAACATTCTTGCCAAGACTTCAATTACAATGAATGTGGCAATGGACAAGTCCCATGCTCACTCAAATATACAATAGGTTCCAAAGTTATACATATACATCATATTGAAGAATCTAACATGTAGTCATGAACATACAAAGCATGGCATTTTCAACATGCATAAGTTCATGATCTAATTCTAAAGCATACATCATATGCAAGATGTGTCCCTATCCAATGCTCATCACATGGTGCCTCCAACATGCACCTCATGCTCCACTCTTCCAGGCTCAACCTAACCTGAAATGATGCCCCACAACACGGGGTGAGATATATAAATATATCTCAGTAAACCAAGGGCCCTGGAGGTTTCTCCACCCCATGGCTCACTCAATGTGCAAATACAACATCATATAATATGCATGTAATACAATATCACCCATCAACTGGAGACAACCCGAGAACATCCACTCATGGATTCATGTTCAAGGACTCCATCATATAACTCCCGAGACAGTCCTGGCGCCTCTCCCATGGTTGAGCAGACTCCATGGCAATACCCAACCGGAACTCCTCATGAGCCCTATCCGGCGGACGTCCCCGTTTGGATCATCCTGGCGCCGCTCCCAGAGTCGACTCCACGGCAAAACCCGACTGGCATTCTCACAAGGACGAACCCAGCGGATGTCCAAACTCCACACACGTCAACTGGCCAGTGACCAAACAATTTTCACAAAATCAAGCAATATGCATACAAGCACACAATCACACAATGTCATAACCACATAATCCAACCACAACCATCCACTAGGTGTGGTGGAGCACACAAGGGCTAAACCCCAGTTCCAATGGTTACCTCAACATCGAGCCCATGCTCCAAACGTAAGCTCCAAGCTTACCCGCTTCCAAAGCGTCCAAAAGAGGCAACCTAGATAATACACAACATGATTATCAATACAATTCCATTGTCAACCATTCATTTACACAATTAATCATCATTTAAATCACCTAGGCCAAAGGCTATTTTCCATACAATTTTACTTCAATCTCTTTTATAGGTTAATTTACCAATTACACCATGAATCACACATTCTTTCCTCTCATTCCACTTTACCACACTATACTATCATCCACTTAAACATCATTTTCAATCATTCAACTTCCACTACATCACTTTTACATCATTTTTCCTCCAAACCCCTCTATGGTTCGAATTCCTCAAAGGTTCATTCTACAAGGTTTTCAATTCCATTTTAACACACACACTAATCATATAATCATATTATCACTCTATTCCCATGTTCCACCATTCAATTATTCAATTACACCACATGCCAATTTTTCATGAACTCTTCACAATTTTCCTAAGTTAAAATTCCAACTTTTCACCAAAATTTATCATAGCATTTCTAGCTTTCATGCATCATTCTAAGGCCTTTTCATCTAATAGCATTTTTCCATTTGAGCTCTCTATCATCACACATCTAAAATCAAAGATTCAAAGCATAATTTCTAGATCTACAAAACCAACTACAAAAGTACCACAAATATACTCACCATCAAGTGTAGGAACACCACCAAGGCTCCATCAATCCAAAAGAGATCCAAAAACTCCAAAAACTCCAAGAACACCAAAGGGGTCGGATCTGATTTTGTCCATTTTCGCCCCAAGGAGATGATTTCATGGCTTCTAAGTGTTACCAATGGCTTAGGAAGGTTGTTTACAATAGATTTCAACACCAAAATCAAGTGATTTGGTGAGGAATTGAAGAAATGGTGGAGAGGAGAAGAAATGCTCATGTTCTTGCAAATGGGGGGGGGGGGGTTTCACGGTGGAGAAGAAGAGAAGGAGAGAGAGAGCGTGAGAGTGAGGGGAAAAGTGAGGGAACTTAAGTGGGTTTTGATCCCACGGGTCCCACACGCGATCTAACTTTAATCCCGATAAAAATTATGATCACATATTCTTAATCTACATATTTTTCCAGTCCATGTCATATTTTTCTTTCCTCAAAATTCTCATAAAAATTTCACACTTATCGGTACACTCGTACCGCAGTATTTAACACTTAAAAATCACTATTCATCAATTTTTCCCAAATTTGCCTATTCACTCAATTTTCCGTCCTGATTCCATTTCCAGCATTATTTTTGCCATATTAAATCTCTAACTCCATTTTTCATGCCTCGGTTTACGTTCTTGGCAAATTACCATTTTGCCCTTTTAGCCCATTTTGGCCCTAATTCTCGGATTTTCACTAATCCTTCCCTTTTAAACCCACATTTTATCACATAAATTCACATTTAATTTTCCGAGGTGTTATATTCACCCCACCTTTTTAGAATTTTGTCCGCAAAATCAACTATGCACATATGCTAACTCGGGATACAGCCAGAGAATCTCAGTCCCCCGTACCCAAGAAGCTCCATCCAGTGCGCGGACACCAACATAATTATTTAAATTTTTATCTTTTGGCTTTCCAGCCACATTTCACAATAGTCTTGCCTTTCAAAGGCCCAATGGGAGACCTCAAGTCCTTCCCAATCTCAATCTCAACCGGTGACACCACATGTGAACAACCGGAGCGCACCACACAGTTGTGCTCTATCAATGCTTTACCAAGCCAATTTCTTTCGGTTTCTTTTCAATTTCTTTTCACTTTCTTTTTACAAGTCCGGCTACCTATCACACATAGCCCATATTTTCTCTTGGCAGGTTTTCCTACCAATTTAACATATCAACCTATATACCCATAGGGTTATGCTACATCCTATTCAATCTGTGCCACACAGGCAACTCTTAGTTATTGGCACATTACGGTCACAATTATCTTTCCTTGCTCTTTATTTCCACGGAGTATTAACTCTTGTCATCAATCTCTTTCACATTTCTTATTCCACATTAAACACTATTATGGAATCTCACAGCCTCTCAATGCAACTCACCAGGTAATCATCCAGTTCACGCTCACTATACTTTTATTTTCTGAGGGACAAATCCCCATTTTTGGCACCTAGCCACAACTCGTATTTCCACATTTTTCTTTTCTCATGTTCTCAACCTACAACGTACCATTTCACCTCAACACTTATCTTTAACAAGTACCATTTCTGTGCTAAACGTTTGAATTCAACCCTACTGGTTTACCAACTTTCGCCAAAACACAACGGCGGATCACTTCCTCAAGACATTTAATTGATACTCAATAGACCACATATTACAACTTATACCTTACATCGGTCATTTCAAAGCTTTCAATCACGAATCCACTTATGAATTTCATACACTACATCGGCTAATTCAAAGCCTTCATCCATGGACTCACTCATTAATTTCATGCACTAGATCATACTTACCATTTCAACTAATCGTCTCCAAACTTGACACATAGGTCCACCATTGATTTCTCACATTTAAGGCAACATGCCCAAGATTTCAATAACAATTTTCTTTAATTACCATTCCATACTCATGTTATCATTTCCACATGTATTTCATTCTATACACCTCACCTTCATCATTATCTTTTCATTCAGTACACCTCACCTTCATCATCATTTCATTTAACCAGTATGTATCACTCCAAGGTCACATATAATCTCTCTCTCATACCTGTCCCATCATATAGGGATTTTCGAAGCCTATACCTCATGCCACAAGGACCAAATCCATCACTATCATTACTTTCATAATTTCATATTGGCCATTACACAAGTCTCTCGCACTATTCAAAGTGCTACAAGCACACTCCATCATACATCTTGATACCTAGCCAAACCCAACCTTAACATTGTGTATTTTCAACACATCGCTCACAAAATTTTGCATCCATACTGCTTCATCAGTAACGCTATCATCAGGGTAAGGATATCAACCTTTCATTTCACCAAATACATTTCTCTTTAGCAACTAGTATCACACTTTCTTGCTTGACTATATCATCATTAATCACTTCTTAAAATCATCGGCCACTTTGGCCACCAACTTAAAATCATTGGCCACTTTGGCCACCAACTTAGCTTAACATTTAACCATCACAAGCCTTTCCATAAAACCTTGACTCAATCCATCATCACTAATCAATTTTCCATTCCCTTCACATATGGTGACAATCCAACAATTCACTCCACAATTTCCGGAAAACCACAATTCCATACTACCACACTTGGTATACACTCATGCACATCTCCGAATGCTCAATTTCATAATTCAAACTGCCACCTCATGGCACCTCACACATTTCATCATATTAGGCATATTACTGTTCACTTACAGTTATCCAAATTCACCTCTTGCGTTCCTCACAAGATACAATCCTCTAATGCAATGGGTAAGAACATCCCAGGTTTAACCCCTCGAGCTCTTGCTGTCCTAAGGGCCCCAGGTGCAATGCCCCACCAATCAGAGAATCTGTCCTTATAATTCACGCAAGAAGAGGTAACATGCCATCGGCTGTACTAACAGTCACACTAACACAAGGTTCTACCTCCCACTACTTTACTTATACCACATAACAATAATCTCCGGAAACATAATCCATACGGAGATGGCCACATAATCCGGGCATACAAGCCACGCAAAGATAAACACATTCACATCAAATCCGTATATAACGGCAAACAGATTCTTATATAGATACATAATGGTATACTAGTTATATCCTACTTTTGCACCATCCACTATAATTTTCCAATATGGTTCCTTTCACAACATTCTACTCATTTCACTTGGCTAGACATTAGTCTTAGTCCATAGAATAATCATCCTCACATGATTCCAACATCTTTCTCATATTTGACACAAAACTTTCAATTCATAACAGTACCCATGTTCGGTACCGTCCTAATCCATTGTCCATCATGGCTCATAGCAACCATGCTCAACACTGTGGAAGATCCACTTCATTAAACTGAATTCACTTTTTTCTCAATATTTCACTATGACACCAAGAGTGTCCTCATTTAACAGTCCATGCATTCTGCGCATCGGAGCCACCAGATAAATTCTCAATTTCGAGCAGCGCTCGCCTGGGACTTCCAAGAGCAACACCTCTTAGGATTCAATCCACAAAGGGAAACCCAGGACAACATTAATTGTCACATTATTACCAACATGTGTGCCATGGTATAACTTGCACACCGGGACTCCATCATGAATCCCCTAACAAATTGAGCATCCAATGACACTCCAAAGAGACAATCCCTTCACATTTCCCATCATAGGGAATTTCACTTACATCATTACTCTTTTACCACAAATAATTTTTTTTTTTTTTACTAACTCAAAACAACACACATATATACATTTAGGCACCCCGGCCTTCACAAAACATATACATATACACATATATATATATTGGCGTTTAGCCATCACAGGATTACTATCCACTTATACTTAGACCACATCATCAACATTTCAATGCTCCACATCATTATGGAAGCATAGTAATACCATTATTACACCACACTCCGTTATATTTTCTCACCTCACATTTGTCAAGTCCACTCATCCTTAACTTATGGATTTTCATACTTTCAATCAAATTCACCAAATGCCACACATGGCAATTCTCTCAACTTCTTATATTATATTTTTATACATATAATATCCTCACTTAGATTAAACCAACCTTAACTCATCATGGACTAAAGTCCCACTTTCAACATTGAATTTTCCACACATCATTTCCATAGTTCTTTTAAGTTACTCACAATCCTCAATCAAATTTTGAAATTTCTATTTTATTTCTACATCCAAGCATATTAAGTCATCCATGTACATGCCCTCATCAAGGGTCTTATAACCTTATACTTTACCCTAAGGTATCCGATATTACATATAACACTCATATTCAAATTTTCACAAATTCATCGGGGTTCCAATTCCCTTACCACATTAAAGATATACCACTAATTCTACATATACTCGATTATTCTAACTCCCCGTACAATTTGGGAAGACTTACCAACATCATCATCCATAATATCAATTCAAATTAATCACACTTACTCACCACAAGACCACATTCAACTATGGTAGCATTCTACCCAAAATGGTTATACATCCTTATCTCAATTTCATTCTCACTAAGTCCTCAATGACAGTATCACAATTTATTCTCACTAAGTCCTCAATTACATCAAATTTACTTACTAACATATCCATCCGTGGAGCAGTCAACACTGCACCCACAACCTCAGCCTAAGGACTGGCATTAGTGCTCCAGGGTTGTCACGAAGGCATCTTATACTGACCACACATTGAACACAAAGAAATGGGTTGATCAGGCCCAAACTAAGGAATCACATGTGTAGCAGTCAATAAGAGTCTACGTACAACTATACAGCACTCACCTCAATTACACAATCATCAGAGTTCCCTAAAGAAACTGCTCTGATACCATAAAATGTAACAGCCCGTTACGTACCGGTATTGTTAACATTGATTATGATATTAAGCGCAGTTACAATCACAGTAATTGGTTAATTAAATTACGGGCAAACTTTTTCCTTTTATCATATTCCTTTTTATAACAATATCCTTTTCCGTAATTAATTAAAACAACACTATAATTGTAAATGCATTACGCGGAAGCATCTAGCTTAACAACAACACTAAACTTTTCTTTTTATTCAACTCATTTTAAATTCATCAACTTATTATCATTTCTTACCAAGTTCTAGCCCTTTACATAAGCTACGCGTGGTTTCAAACCACGAATCATTTGGAGTTCTACCCAACAAGTTATGCCCCTTTCTTTAAGTCAAGAAAAACCTGAATTTTCAAAAATTGCACTGTGGTAATCGATTACCAGTGGGTGGTAATCGATTACCACCTGTCAAAAATGAGGCAGTAGCCAAATTTTGACCTCCTCTGTTCTGGTAATCGATTACCAAGCTTGGGTAATCGATTACCTCACATGGTAATCGATTACCAAGCCTCAGTAATCGATTACCAGTGAAGACAGTAGCTGATTTTTCGTCCCCTGTTGCATGGTAATCGATTACCATGCTTGGGTAATCGATTACTATGCAGCAAAATGACAGATTACAGCATTTTAAGCCCCAAAAAGGGTTGTGTAATCCATCCCTAACCCCTTGATACTCCACACAACACTTAAACATACTATAATTAAGGCTCTAGGCCCTTCAAACATGCATTTTCATTAAATTAAGGATCATTTACAAGTCTTTAATCCAATGGCCATTTTACAACAATTATGGACCATTTTACAACATTCTTGCCAAGACTTCAATTACAATGAATGTGGCAATGGACAAGTCCCATGCTCACTCAAATATACAATAGGTTCCAAAGTTATACATATACATCATATTGAAGAATCTAACATGTAGTCATGAACATACAAAGCATGGCATTTTCAACATGCATAAGTTCATGATCTAATTCTAAAGCATACATCATATGCAAGATGTGTCCCTATCCAATGCTCATCACATGGTGCCTCCAACATGCACCTCATGCTCCACTCTTCCAGGCTCAACCTAACCTGAAATGATGCCCCACAACACGGGGTGAGATATATAAATATATCTCAGTAAACCAAGGGCCCTGGAGGTTTCTCCACCCCATGGCTCACTCAATGTGCAAATACAACATCATATAATATGCATGTAATACAATATCACCCATCAACTGGAGACAACCCAAGAACATCCACTCATGGATTCATGTTCAAGGACTCCATCATATAACTCCCGAGACAGTCCTGGCGCCTCTCCCATGGTTGAGAGGACTCCATGGCAATACCCAACCGGAACTCCTCATGAGCCCTATCCGGCGGACGTCCCCGTTTGGATCATCCTGGCGCCGCTCCCAGAGTCGACTCCACGGCAAAACCCGACTGGCATTCTCACAAGGACGAACCCAGCGGATGTCCAAACTCCAACACACGTCAACTGGCCAGTGACCAAACAATTTTCACAAAATCAAGCAATATGCATACAAGCACACAATCACACAATGTCATAACCACATAATCCAACCACAACCATCCACTAGGTGTGGTGGAGCACACAAGGGCTAAACCCCAGTTCCAAAGGTTACCTCAATACCGAGCCCATGCTCCAAACGTAAGCTCCAAGCTTACCCGCTTCCAAAGCGTCCAAAAGAGGCAACCTAGATAATCCACAACATGATTATCAATACAATTCCAATGTCAACCATTCATTTACACAATTAATCATCATTTAAATCACCTAAGCCAAAGGCTATTTTTCCATACCATTTTACTTCAATCTCTTTTATAGGTTAATTTACCAATTACACCATGAATCACACATTCTTTCTTCTCATTCCACTTTACCACACTATACCATCACTCAACTAAACATCATTTTATATCATACTCCATCAAATTCACAACCTTTACATCATTTTTCCTCCAAACCACTCTATGGTTCGAATTCCTCAAGGTTGATTCTACAAGGTTTTCAATTCCATTTTAACACACACACTAATCATATCATCATATTATCAACCTATACCAATGGTCCACCATTCAATTATTCAATTACACCACATGCCAATTTCACAAAATTATGAAACTCAACCCAAAATTTCCTAAGTTAAAAACCTAACTTTTTCACCAAAATTTATCATAGCATTTCTAGCTTTCATGCATCATTCTAAGGCATTTTCATCTAATAGCATTTTTCCATTTGAGCTCTCTATCATCACACATCTAAAATCAAAGGTTTAAAGCATAAATTCCTAGATCTATGAATCCAACCATAAAAATACCACAAATATACTCACCATCAAGTGTAGGAACACCACCAAGGCTCCATCAATCCAAAAGAGATCCAAAAACTCCAAAAACTCCAAGAACACCATAGGGGTCGGATCTGAGTTTGTCCAAAACGCAGCAATGGAGGTGGTTTCATGGCTTCTAAGTGTTACCAATGGATCTAGAAGGTTGTTTACAATAGATTTCAACACCAAAATCGAGTGATTTGGTGGAGAATAGAGAAAATGGTGAGGAAGGAGAGAAATGGTGGTTTTTGGCTCACAAATGCAGGGATGCGCGAGAGAGAAGAAGAAAAGAGAAGGAAGAAAGAAGAAAAGGAGGTGGGGGCCAAGTGACTTCGGTCACACGGGTCCCACACGCGATCTAACTTTCACTCCGATAAAAATTCTGATCATATATTTTTAATCTACATATTTTTCCAGTCCATGTCATATTTTTCTTTCCTCAAAATTCTCATAAAAATTTCACACTTATCGGTACACTCGTACCGCAGTATTTAACACTTAAAAATCACTATTCATCAATTTTTTCTCAATTTTGCCTACTCACTCAATTTTCCGTCCTGATTCCATTTCCAGCATTATTTTTGTCATATTAATTCTCTAACTCCATTTTTTCATGCCTCGGTTCACGTCTTTGGCAAATTACCACTTTGCCCTTTTAGCCCATTTTGGCCCTAATTCTCGGATTTTCACTAATCCTTCCCTTTTAAACCCACATTTTATCACATAAATTCACATTTAATTTTCCGAGGTGTTATAGAATCAGTTATGTCAGTTATAAAGTAATGAGTCAGTTATATCAGTTATAAAGTAATGAGGGTGTTATATCTGAAGTTATTTTGGTCAATTTTATAGCTTATAAATAGTCTTCGATGTAGATCAAGAGAACGTGCGAAAGTACTTAAGTTTTATAGACGTGTGGTCTCTTATAGATGATGCTCTCTCTCTCTTAGAAATTATCCCAAGACAATCCATACTTCACCGCAGTGTTTTTCTGATTTTTGTTATTTCTCTCCACTGTTGTTGGTCTCCTGAAATCGTTTTGCTGGTGACGCTTCCTCAGTATATTGTTCTCTCTCTGAGGTATTCTTCCTATGCTTTTTCCAAGGTCCAAACTTTTTTTATTTTTCTTTTTTTACTGTGAAATATGTTGTCTGTCTGTGTGTGTGTGTTTTTTTTTTAATTTTTTTCAATGTGGTTTGGGGTCGATTCCAGGTTTTGGGTGGGGAAGATCAATGTTGTGTGCAAATTTTCCGTTGCATGTTCTTCTTGAGGTTTTCACTTTCCTTGCTAGCGCATGTAAAAAATTCATGTTCTGTGATCATTTTTCAAAGCTTAACTTTAGGAAATTTCTATGTGTAATTGTGGGTTCATTCACTCACTTCACTCAGGGAAATGAGTGTGTGTCTTATAGTTATAGCTCTTAAATTTCTAAGCTTTGTCTTTTTACTCAACGCGTATTGCTTGAGAGCCTGAATCACCCGTTGTTCCTTTGTCTTAGCTCTTTCTAAATGCACCAGATGATATGAGCAGTTGTTACCCTAACTATTCAGCTGTAAATTTATCTATCTAATGTTGTTTGTTTTTCGCTTTGAATTTTAAGTCTAGAAAGAGTATGATGATGGACAAGTTTTGACTCATTGATGCTGTTGGATAGTTTATTGTAAACAAAAATGCCTAGGAAGGGTTATATTCTACTACTTACAAAAAAGTTTTCTTACAAAGGATGATGGAATAAGATATTACATCTATATGTCAAAATAGGAAGCTTTTTTTTTGTCATTTAATTTCTTTTGTTAATCGTTGTCTGTCTGAATTTTGGTTTATATGCTTTGTTATTGAAAATTTGGGTGACTGATATTTCAATGTTTAGGTTTTGTAGCTTAATTGCTCATAAATCATATATTGTATTTCCCATCGCAGAAATCTTTGAAAGTTAGGGGCGTTTTACACTTGGGAGCCTATAGTGAAAGTAACTCTTCGCTGATTAGAAATGGCACCCCATCCAAGAGTGGTAGCGGCCTACCGTGCAATGTCAGTTATTGGGATTGGTGAATGGAGAGTGAAACCAGTATTAAAGAAACTCCTGAAGTTGTACGATATGAATTGGGAATTCATTGAGCAAGAGAACTATAGAACTCTGGCAGATGCTATATTTGAGGATGATGAAAACAAGGTGCATTTCCCACTTTATTCTCTATCTTTTTCCTTTTTCCCCGGAGTGTCTCTTTTGAATACTTACTTGATTATCTGATATAATTTAACAGGTGCCAGAACAGAAAAAGAAAACCAAGAAAGTTGATGTACATAATACTCACATATAATTTTTTGTTGGCTGAGTTAATCAGCCTTTCTTTCTTTCTTTCTTTCTTTTTTTTTTCAATGTCTATAGCTGCTGAAATGACTTCTGCCTTTCCAAACAACCAGGAAGAAGAGATGGAGGGCGACGAAGAACAGATGCATGTTGAAGAAGCCCGACATTTGAAAAGGAAAAGGTTGCATTTAAGAGGTCAAGAGAGTCAGCCTTTGCATCCTCCGACTAATAGTGCCCCCAGCTCAGCTACCCCTCCATTAAAAAAGCCAAAATTAGAAGACAACACATCATCCGAGAGTCGTTCTAGACAGCAGTCTCAAAAGATAATATTCTCGTCCGATGGAAATTGGAGGATTGAAGCACTCCCAATTCCAACACGAGATGGTATTGTTGACAGGGGAGAGCATCCTGCATCCTCACAAGTTACCGGCAGGAAAAGAAGATTTATGTCTGAAAGAGCATCCCCTTCAGGACCATCTAAAGAACCAAAAGTTGAAACTGGAAAGTTTCTGTTGCCAAACAACAGAATGCCTGGTATTCATACGCTGATCATACCCAAGGATGAGCCTATTGATGAATTGCCTGATTATGAGGTTCCCCCTCCCATTGCAGTGATTCCTCCAGGTATTCAATGGACTTTTCCTCGATGACAAGTTTCATGCATTTTGTCTACCTTTCGTTTTTAGTGGCATGGCATCTTAGTTGTAACTGGCTTGTTTGGTTTATAGTTTGTAAACCATGGTTTTACCCATCAGAAAAGAAACAATTTTTGTTACTGCCTTACAAACCATTGATTGATACCTGAAGACGTGTTCAAACACAATCCAGCCGTGGTTTTGCCAAACATGTTATAAGTGGATGAAACTCAGTTTGCACACCCCAAACCTTGAGGTTTGGGGTTTGCAAACTACAGTCCAAGCATGGTCAACTTTTGATGAATTCAATATTTAGTGCCGTATTTGCTTGGTAGTATTGTGGATTAGATGGAAATATTTTTTTAGTAAAATACAGGAAAAATCTTTAATGCCACAGTGCCTGAAAAGAAGTAAGAAGTCAATGTATAAATTTTGCTTTGGCTATAATTTTTTTTTAGTTAAACTGAACCTGAGTATTGTTTCTTTTTACCCCTTAAAATGCCAGCATCTTTCTTATGGTGTTTGCATAATTGGATCACGTTAGTTGTCAACTGGTAGAAGTGAGGCACTGTGGCCTCACCATATGCTCTAATTGGCATATGCAATATACAAGTCTATACTGATTTTTGTGTTTCCAGAAAGTTTGTCATAAGATGCTCTATGTTGGTCATTGCTTGCATATGTAGAGTAAATTTTCAGGACTTGCGTGGTACGTGCTGCTTTAATAAAATTAGAAATAAGTGGGACTTGTGTGATATTAACATTAAAGCTGTCGGTGGACTAAATACAGTTAGGTGAGTTATATTTTTCTAATTGTAGTGGGTTATGTAGGGAGTGTTCAGTACTACAAAAGTACTGAAATTTTGTATATACACATCTGAATTGGTCTTATCATTGTCTAAAACCAAAGAAAATGTCACTTTTGTGTCATTTATTTTTCTTTTAATTATTGTGTTGCTATTTTTCTTTTAGTTATTGTGTTGCCAACAAACTTTCATTTTCATAAATAGATTGATTAATGATTTTTTTTTTTTAATTTTTTTTTGAAGAATCAGAAAGTGTAAGGGTCTCATCAATGAAGAATGGTGCAGCTGGAAAGCAAGATGGCCATGTCACTGTGGCATCATCACAAAGTAGAGATGAAGGACATGCAGATGAAAATATTCCTCCATCCACAAATGAAAAAGTGACTTCAAATGTAGAGATAGCCTCATCAACTCTGGAAGAGGTAAAAATTTCTCTGAGCTGCAACTCAGCTCTTTTGGGACCAGATTTTCAAATGCCTAATCGAGAACAACTTCTAGAAATGATGGAGGCTAAATGTTTGCAATCATATCAAATCACTGACCCAAATTTTTCTGTTGTGAAACTGTTGAGAGATGTATGTGACTGCCTGTTGGAATTGAGAACTGGTTCAAATGATGATTCGCAAGAAGGCTCAGTGATAAGATCAAGTGCTGATGTGTTGAAGGAATCAGAGGCACATGACAGACACTCTGAGTGTTGAAGGAAATAAAGATTTGGACATATTTTTCCCACTTCAAATTACAGTGGACATTAAACAGAACACCATTTATTTGCATGTGTCATGTACCACATTAGCTTGTTTCGTTTCATATTGTTCCACACTTAAGCTTTTTTCTTTTAAAAAAAATAATATTATTACAAGGGAAAAGTTTGAGAATTTTCTTGGGGTTTAATATTTTATCACTTATCTCCTAATACTTCTCTTTTCTTGATCACTTATATCTCCTATATTTTTTTATTTTTGGTAGGGGCAAAATAAATATATAAGCACAGTATTTAACAGTGTCAAAAGTGGACTTGGTAAAAAAAAAAAACACACACAACAATATAAGTGATAATTTTTTTTACAAATAATTAAATGATTTTAATGCAAATCATATTAAAATTTTCCTTAATTAGTAAACCCGGAGCCATCAAAACTGCTACTACTTTTACAAGAGATACAAATGAGAAGTAATTTGAACCATTTGAGGGGTGTTACAATATGCATTTTACATGCTTGGTATGCCCCCAAAGATATTTTTTCGGTAGAGGGTTTATAGTTCCGCTGTCTGTTTCTCACTTTCTTCAATTTTAGTAATAACTTCCACGAGACCTGCTTGGGGAACACATTATTTTTTTGTATTTTTTTATTTCCCGTTTCAAGTTTCATATGGTGTCTTTAGGAATTCATGAATCGTGACACGTGACGCAATCTCATTTATTCGAAGCCCTCAACTCTTATAATAATTTTAATGAGTTCCTCATGGAAGATTCATGAAAGTCATTAATTTTTTTTAAAAAAAATATAAAATCAATTATGCGGGGATCAGTCCGCGGAACTAAACACCTTACTGAAAAATTAATTTAACCTAAAAGCTTAAGTTGTTAAATGAGACTACGTTAATGATTTTATATTTTTCTAACACGACTCCCACTGGAATTGAAAGGCGGACAATACATAGACACACTTACTTTTTTTTTTGATAGACATAGACACACCTACTTTACTTGCACTAAGAAATTTCATAAGGTTTAATTGATTATTAATTAAATAGCAGTGAAGAGAATCGAACCCATGACACTAAAGCTATGATATCATATAAAAAAATTAACTTAACCTAAAAACTTAAGCAGTTGGAAAATGCTATATTAATAATTTGATATTTTTCTCTAAAAAATATATTTGTGAAAGCAATGCTCTTTATACAATACACGCTCATACAGTAACATTCTTTTATTAAAATTAAAATTAAAAAGAATTAAATTAAACATTACTAATAAAGAAACAATAAAAGTAAATGCAATTAGGTGACTCTTAGTAGTGGGGTCCGCGGTAACTCAAAATAATAAAAAGAGTAAGGGATGGTGGAAGCTAGAGTTAACACCGTGCCCTTATTTGCCAGAATTAAGAAAAATAGTAAGCATTAAAAAATGCAGGTAACTTTAATGGGGTTTATTAATCTACTTTTATAGGAAATTTGGAAGAGTTTATAAACAAAAAAATTTGTAAGAGTTTGTAAACAAAAAAATTTATAAATATAACCTACCTCTTTAATTAAACCTTAAATGTTAGGCCAAAAATGTTTTTTCTTATATTTTTTTTGGTGAATTTACCCAACCTGATTTGATGTCCGAGAGTCAGAGTCTATAATTATTATTTCTATTTTCTACCAGTCTGTCTAATTTTGTGGACAATTTTTCTTGTATATTATTTTAATTATCTACTATTTTAAGTAATTTTACAATAAATTTTCGTTGATTCTTCCTGTAACTTGTTTCTAAAAGCCATTAACCTAGCTTTCCACCAAAAATGAGGTATCAGGTTCAAATTCCTCTTTCCATATTCAACATATATGTAATTCTTGTTTTTATTTTATCAATCAATCATAGCTTATCACATCAATAAAAAAATAAGGATTTAATTTTGATTATATTTTATGTAAAACACTTTTGCATTATTATCCAATCATATAATAGCAAATTGTTAGAGAAATTTGACTATTTTATCTACTAATTCGAAGTCTAAATCTTTTAAAAATATGTCAATATATTAGTAAATGTTAATAAAAAAATTTCAATGACATTGAATTGAATTTAAATGTCAAAATAATTATTTAAGAATTTAAATAGTTCTAATAATAACATATCATATTATTATATAGGTTGCACAAAAATCTTACAATAAAAATGAATTGATAAATTTTATAATTTTTGAAATATAAATACATTCATGTTACTTAAAATAAAACATATTAAAATATAAAAAAAGGTTTTGGTAGGAAATTTATCTAAGAATTTAAAACAAAATATTAAATAAAAATAAAGTTTACCCAACAGTGATTGTTTGCAATAGAAACTAGTATTAATGCCCAACAATGTTATATTTTGGTCGTTCAAAAATTAATACCTTGATACTTTAAAAATATAATAACTATTTCACCAAAAAAAAATAATAACTAGTATTTTATAAAAAATAACAACAAATACGTTAATGAGTAGAAATTATATAAACTAAATCCAAAATAAATGAAAATTGTAAGGACCGACACCGACTCCTTAATAGTAAGGACCAAATTTTTTAAAATTAAACATTTGAAAATCAACATTAAAATAAGGAAAAAATGTTTTTTTTTAAATGACGCAACTTATATCCTTTCACTCCCACAAAGAGATGAGACCCACATCTTTATTTTATTTTGTCAACTCTCTCCTCCTTTATCTATCTTTTTTTCTCTCTTAAAATAACACAACTTTACATACTTTAAAATTACATATACTGATACGGATCCAATATGCTCTAGCCCATCAGAAGAGCTCAATGACCGTGGCCCAAGTGAAACAATAGCAACGACAGTTGAGGACAAAGAAACAGAAGCAGAGTTGCATGATAGTGCAACAGAATTGTTTGAGCCAAATGAAGATGAATTGGAGAGGTCCATTGTAGATAGAAGAATCAGAAGATCGATTAGGAAGCCAAAGAGATTTGATCAGTAGAGTCAGTTGGGATAAGATTAGTTAGTTACAATTCTGTTACATCACCATGTGGTGCATGTTTGTATTCTTTTAGTTTCTGTTAGCCATTGTGTATAAAAGGGATAACAGGAGTGTAACAAAGGCATTGAATAAAAATTACAAGAGTTTTCTTTCTCAATTCTCATCTTTTCTTCTTCTCTGTCTCTTTGATAGAAATTGGTTCTATCAATTGGTGCTTTCATTCTCTTGAACAATGGCACCTGAAACCCGCTCCAAGTCAATTGATGATCGATGGGAACAAACGCAATCCGATGTAGAGGTTCTCAAGGAACAGATGCAGCGACAGTTTATGGAAATCACATGCAAATTGGATGCAATTTTCGACAATTACAGGGAACGTGACTCGAGCCATTCTACGTCTTCTGCACATCATCATTCATCTGGATCGAAGGATCTTCAAGCAGCCAAGAACTTACGTATCAAGGTTCCCCGGTATGATGGTTCGCATGATCCACAGGATTGGATCTTTAAGGTGAACCAATTCTTCGACTTTTATGAAATTGTTACAGAACAAAGGTTGCGTGTGGCTCCTTTTTACTTTGATGGAAAGGCCTTAGCCTGGTACAAGTGGTTGCATAGCAATACATCCATTACGTCATGGGAAGGGTTCTTGCACTCCCTTCAGATTCGTTTTGGACCAATGGAGCTTGAGGATTATCAAGGCAAACTCGCCAAATTAATGCAGAAAGGTTCGGTGATGGAGTACCAATCAGAATTTGAAACCTTGTCCAATAAGGTAAATGGACTCTCTGAATCCTTTCTTCTTAGTTGCTTTATTTCTGGGTTGCAACCTCACATTCAACATGAAGTGTCAGCTTTTCAACCTTCAACCTTAACCAAAGCTATTGCTTTAGCCAAAATTCAGGAACTGAAATTGCAATCCAAGAATACATATCCCAAATTACATTCTCCATATCCACCTTTGTTACCTACCCCACCCTCCCACACAAACACTTCCAAGCCTACCACCAATACTGCTTCTAACTCCCAGTTTCACAAACCAATCCATCGCCTTAGCCAAAGTGAAATCCAAGAACGTAGAGAAAAGAAACTTTTTTTTTACTGTGGAGACAAATTTTTTGCTGGACATAAATGTAAAGCTTCAGTCCATCTCCTTATAGTCCCAGATGATGAATTACACGAACCAGATCCACCACCTTTAGATAATCCAACCCAATCCATCCTTGCCACAGACACTCCTCATACAGAATCACCCCACATCAGTTTCCATGCTTTATCTGGTTTCTGTGTTCCTCAAACCCTCCGTTTCACTTGCCATATTGGAAAATCGGAATTGACATTACTTGTAGATGGGGGCAGTACCCATAATTTTTTGCAACCAAGAGTAGTCTCCACTCTTAATCTGTCCATGACTACAGATAGACAATTTGATGTAATGGTGGGAAATGGCCAAGTATTGCAATGCCAAGGATTGTGTTCTGCTGTACCAGTTCAGATACAGCAACACATTTTTTTGGTAGACTTCTACATTCTACCCATACAGGGGGCTGATATGGTACTGGGAGTGCAATGGATGCAAGCTTTGGGCCCTATAGTGTTGAACTATCAACAGCTGACCATGGAGTTTACATGGGAAGGCACACACATTAAACTACAAGGGGACAAGCATACTACTCCAATTTCACTCAATCAATTCAGGAAAATCCAAAGTTCTGATCAGTTGGCTTCTTTGTATCAACTTACTTTGTTGGATTCAACTGCTAGTGTCTCAGTCCCTGACTTAGATCCTCAAGTGCAGCTTTTGTTGAACAATTTTGAGTCTATTTTCCAGGAACCTAAAGAGTTGCCACCACATAGGCAATTGGATCATGAAATACACCTCCAACCGAATGCACCACCTGTCAATGTGAGACCCTATAGATATCCTCATTTTCAGAAAAGTGAGATTGAAAAGCAAGTCCTTGCCATGCTGGATTCTGGGTTCATCCGCAACAGCACCAGTCCATTTTCTTCACCTGTTCTTCTGGTTAAAAAAAAGGATGGGACATGGCGTTTTTGCATTGACTATCGAGCCCTAAATAATATTACCATCAAAGATAGATTTCCAATTCCCACAGCAGATGAGTTGATGGATGAACTAGGGGGGCTCGAATCTTTTCTAAACTGGACTTGAGAGCAGGGTATCATCAAATAAGAGTGTCTCCTTCAGATGTCCATAAGACTGCATTTAGGACTCATCAAGGTCATTATGAGTTTCTTGTCATGCCCTTTGGGTTGACAAATGCTCCTTCCACTTTTCAATCAACAATGAATCTACTATTACAGCCTTTCCTTCGAAAATTTGTTGCTGTATTTTTCGATGATATCTTGATCTATAGCATCTCCATGGCTAGTCATCTACAGCATCTGGAATTGGTACTTACAACTTTACAGAATAATCATTTCTTTGTCAAAAGGAGCAAATGTTCATTTGCACAAAGTCAAGTAGAGTATCTTGGTCATGTAGTTTCTGTGGAGGGAGTCAGTATGGACCAAAACAAGATCAAAGCAATGCTGGAGTGGCCTGCACCCACGAACATCAAACAGCTACGAGGATTTCTTGGCCTCACAGGTTATTATAGAAGGTTTGTATGCAATTATGCTGCTATAGCTGCTCCCCTTACTGATTTGTTGAAGAAGGACTCCTTTCTTTGGACAACAGCTGCTCAACTTGCTTTCGTTCACCTCAAGACAGCAATGTCTTCAGCTCCAGTGTTGGCTCTTCCAAATTTCACTCAAGATTTTGTGGTGGAGACAGATGCATCAGACTTAGGCATAGGGGCTGTTTTGTTACAGGAAGAGCATCCCATTTCGTATTTCAGTAAGAAGCTGACTTTGAGAATGCAGCAAGCTTCTGCATATGTAAGGGAACTGTATGCTATCACTGAATCTGTGAAGAAATGGAGACAATATCTCCTAGGCAGAAGGTTTTTGATCAGAACTGATCAGAAAAGTTTGCGTGCTTTGTTGGACCAAGTTGTTCAAACACCAGAGCAACAATATTATCTTGCTAAATTACTTGGTTTTCAGTATTCTATTGTGTATAAGCCAGGCAAAGAAAATCGAGTGGCTGATGCTCTTTCTCGATACCCTTCTGTGTTGTCCCTCCAATCCATAGCAGTGGTGCACTTTACCATCTTGGAAGATTTAAAAAAAGAAAATCAATGCAGTGAGTTTTTTAAACAAAAATATCAGCAGCTGTCATTTAATCCAACTGCCCATCCGGATTTGGTGGTTCGTGCAGGACTACTTTTATGTAAAGGCAAGTTACTCTTGGATCCTGCTTCCCCTTTAGTCCACCAGGTACTCCAAGAGAACCATTCAACTCTAGCTAGTGGACATGCTGGTATCCAGAAGACTCTAGCTAGGACCTCTGCTAGCTTTATTTGGCCGGGATTAAAGAAGGCTGTCAAGGAGTTTGTCAATTCTTGTGTAGTGTGTCAACAAGTAAAATATTCTACACAATCCCCTGCTGGCCTCTTACAACCTATACCCATTCCTACTCGGATTTGGGAGGATTTATCACTAGATTTTGTGGCAGGTCTACCAATGTCCCAGGGCTATACCACCATTCTAGTGGTAGTAGATAGGTTCTCCAAACAGGCTCATTTTGGAGCTTTGCCAAAAAAATTTACGGCTGCAAAGGTTGCTGATTTGTTTACTCATATGGTGCTTAAGCTTCATGGTCCTCCTAGATCTCTTATTTCTGATAGGGATCCATTGTTCCTTAGTAAATTTTGGGCTGAGCTATTTGAACTCAGTGGCACTACATTGAGACACACCACTGCATATCATCCACAATCCGATGGACAATCTGAGGTGGTTAATCGTGTCCTGGAGCAATATCTCAGGTGTTTTGTGGCTGACACTCCAAAGAAATGGTACAAAATCCTGCATTGGGCAGAATACTGCTACAACACAACCTTCCATAATTCAGCGGGAATGTCTCCTTTCTTAGCTGTTTATGGACGTGAGCCTCCTTCCATATTGGATTACCTACCTTCTACTGCCATGAACACTAACAAAAGCATGGAAATAACATCATGCAATATGTTCATGACCTAAGTCTCAAAATACTAATGGTATGCTATGTGCACTCCATAAACTCCTCCAAAAAGGTCATGCAATCCAATGCACCGCATGCCAATCCAACGTCCACTATACGGGCTTCTTGCCCGAAGCTCCTCCCGGCTCATAGTGACCTGAAATGTGGTCCCCCAAACACGGGGTGAGATATACGGATATATCTCAGTAAACCAATGGAGCTAGAGGCTCTCTCCACTCCATGGCTCACTAAAGTGTATCAAAATGACATAATATGGTATGCAAGTAAAACAATATCACCATCCACCTGGAGACACCCAAGAACATCCACTCATGGATTCGTGTTCAAGGACTCCATCATATAACTCCCGAGACCGTCCTGGCGCCTCTCCCATGGTTGAGAAGACTCCATGGCAATACCCAACCGGAACTCCTCATGAGCCCTATCCGGCGGACGTCCCACGTTTGGATCATCCTGGCGCCGCTCCCAGAGTCGACTCCACGGCAATACCCGACTGGCATTCTCACAAGGATGAATCCAGCGGATGTCCAAACTCCACTCGTCAACTGGCCAGTGACCACACAATTTTCACACAATACAAGCAATATGCATACAAGCACACAAACACATCATGTCATAACCACATAATCCAACCACAACCTTCCTCTAGGTGTGGTGGAGCTCACTAGGGATTAAACCCAAGTTCCAAGAGTTTACCTCAATACGAGCAACACCGTTCCAAACGTATGCTCCAAATCAACTTTTCACAATTCCAACCGTGTGAGGCACCCTACAACAATCATCAAATCCAAATTACACCAAACTCATTTTTCATCAAAATTCCTCAAATTCCTCTAAGTTAAAAACCTATATTTTTCACCAAAATTTAACATAGCATTTCTAGCTTACAAACATGATTCTAAGGCCTTTTCATCTAATAGCATTTTTCCATTTGGGCTCTCTATCATCACACATCTAAAATCAAAGCTTTGAACACAAATTCATAGATCTAAGAAATCAACCATCAAAAGACCACAAATATACTTACAATGTGTTGTATGATCACCACCAAGGCTTCACTAAACCATTTGAAGATCAAAACTCCAAGAAATCTCCAAAAACTCTAATGGGTCGAATCTGAGTTTGCCAAAAACGCGGCCAAAGAGGTGGATTCAAGGCTTCTAAGTGCTACCAATGGCTTTGGAAGGTTGTTTACGATAGATTTCGACACCAAAATCAAGCGATTCGGTGGAGAAACGAAGAAATGGTGAAATGGGAAGAAAATGGTGTATTTGGCTTCTCCTCCCTGTGTGAGCGCGCAAGAACAAGGAAAAAGAGAGAAAGGAAGGAAAGAAAAGGAGGTGGGGCCAAGTGACTTCGGTCACACGGGTCCCACACGCGATCTAACTTTAACTCCGGTAAAATTTCCGATCACAAATCCTTAATCTAAATTTTTTTCCAGTCCATGACATATTTTTATTTCTCCAAAATATTGATAAAAATTTCACACCTACCGGTACACTCACACCTCAGTATTTTAACACTTAAAAATCACTATTCATCAATTTTTCCCAAATTTTCCTATTCACTCAATTTTTCGCCCTGATTCCATTTTCAGCATTACTTTTGTCATTTGAAATCTCTAACTCAATATTTAAGCCTCATAACACACGGTTGGCAAATTACCATTTTGCCCTTTTTGCCCATTTTGGCCGTGATCCTTGGATTTTCACTAATCCACCAACTTTCATTTCACAATATTATATTAAAATAAACATTTAAATATATGAGGTGTTATATTCACCCCACCTTTTGAAATTTTGTCCGCAAAATTAAATCATACCTGCTCGCTAACTCAGGATACAGCCGGAGAATCTCGTCCTCCCGCTCCCAAGTAGCCTCCTCAGGTGTGCGGCCTTCCCACTGAATCTTCAGCATGGGAATCACTTTACTTCTCAATCGCTTTTCACTGCGATCCAAAACTGCAATAGGACCAATGGGAGTCTTCAAGTTCTCCCTGATTTCAATATTATCCGGCATCACCACATGTGATTCATCCGGAACATAACGTCGCAACTGCGACACATGAAAAACATCATGTAAATTAGATAACTGCGGGGGTAAGGCAAGCTGATAGGCCACCAATCCTACTCTTTTCATAACCTGATATGGCCCAATGAACCGTGGACTCAACTTCCTCACACCCAACGCACGGCCAACACCTGTGACCGGCGACAAACGTACAAAAACATGGTCACCTTCCTCAAATTCCAGAGGCCTATGCTTATTGTCATAGTAACTTTTCTGCCGATTCTGTGCCTGTTTCAATTTTTCTCTAATCATTTCAATTTGCACTGTTGTTTCCTGCACAAAATCCGGACCAAATCTTTCTTTATCGCCTACCTCAGTCCAACAAGTGGGCGTACGACACCTCCTGCCATACAAAACCTCATATGGTGTCATACCCAGACTGGAATGAAAACTGTTATTATAAGAAAATTCCACCAATGGTAAGTACCTATCCCAGGCATTACCCTGTTCCAGTGTGCAAGCTCTCAACATATCCTCAAGTGTCTGTATGGTCCTCTCAGTCTGACCATCGGTCTGCGGGTGATAAGCAGTGCTCAGTCGAAGCTGAGTGCCAAAAGCCTGCTGCAAAGCTCCCCAAAATCGTGAAGTAAACTTCGGGTCCCGATCACTCACAATGCTAATCGGTATCCCATGGAGTCTAACGATCTCCTTTACATACAATGCAGCCAACTTCTCTGTGGTGTAATCCACTCGTACTGGTAGAAAATGTGCAGACTTCGTAAGTCGGTCCACAATGACCCAAATTGAATCATAACCAGCTTGAGTTCGCGGCAATCCCACAACAAAATCCATTGAAATACTCTCCCATTTCCATTCTGGTATATCCAGCGGCTGAAGTAATCCAGCAGGTTTCTGGTGTTCTATTTTCACTTTCTGGCACACCAAGCACTTAGATACGTACTCGGCAACATCCCTTTTCATCCCAGGCCACCAGAACTTAACTTTCAAATCTTGGTACATTTTTGTGGCACCTGGGTGGATAGCATATTGACCCTTATGGGCCTCAGTCATAACTTCCTCTGCAAGTTCCTTGGGCACAACAATCCTGCCCTGATATAACAAAAGTCCTTGTTCATTAACAGATATGCCACTCTGGCCTTTCAAATACTTTATACTTTCATTTCTGATTTGAGTCTCCTTAATCTTCTCATGCAGCTCGTTCTCAATCCGAGTCAACTCCATATCACACATTCTTCCTGCAAAGAAATCCGTTATTTTCATATCACGGAATTGCTCAATCACTTCATTATCCCACATCATCATATGAGATAAGTTAACAGACTTCCTACTCAATGCATCTGCCACAACATTAGCCTTTCCCGGGTGGTATTTCAGCTCAAAGTCATAATCTTTTAAAAATTCAACCCATCTACGCTGCCTCATATTCAGCTCCTTCTGATCAAATAAATATTTCAAGCTTTTATGGTCGCTGAACACAGCAAATTTCATCCCATACAGAAAGTGCCTCCAAATTTTCAAGGCAAAAACAATAGCAGCCAATTCTAAGTCATGCGTCGGATAATTTTCTTCATGTGGCCTTAACTGCCTAGACGCATATGCAATCACTTTTCCTTCCTGCATCAGCACGCTCCCTAAACCTTTCTTAGAAGCGTCACAATATAATACAAACTCACCCTCCGGGTCAGGTAGAGTCAACACCGGAGCAGTAGTCAATTTCTCTTTAAGTAGCAGGAAACAGTCCTCACATTCCTGGGTCCACACAAAAGGAGTATCCTTTCGTGTCAATCGGGTCAACGGTAAAACCATTGCAGAAAATCCCTGTATAAATCGGCGATAATAGCCTGCAAGCCCCAGAAAACTTCTAATTTCAGTCACAGTCTTAGGTCGT